>CAUYPK010095103.1:0-10703 GCA_963574355.1 Loris lydekkerianus | reverse complement strand
TCTAAAGAAGAATTTAAACATTACAAATCCTGATAGTATAGGAACAATATGGCTAGATCAATTTGGTTGTGAAAGAGAAAATAGAAGAGGAAGGTGGCACCTGTGGCTCAAAGGAACAGGGTGCAGGCCCCATATGCTAGAGGTGGCGGGTTCAAACCCAGCCCTGGCCAAAAAGTGCAAAAAAAAAAAAAAAAAAAAAAAGCATTTTATTGTGTTTTACAAAACGTTCACAAGTATGTAAATAAAGTTCTTTGAGAAACTGTGTGATGGTTGTTGAGCTACAAAACATTCTCAACAAATAGGCGATTCCCATTGGCACAGACGACATTTTCATGTTAAAAATTGAATGTGATGTTAACCAGTTTGATGAAAATATTTCAAGTTGTATATAAAACCAGCGTATGGTGCCCCATGATTGCATTAATGTACACAGCTAAGATTTAATAAAAAGAAAAAAAAAAAGAATAAAACTAATCTGGATATTGGTGTGCAAAAAAAAAATATTGAATGCAGACACGTGAACGGCTCAACACAAGTACTATTATTTAAAAGGAAGCCTCATCTACTTTCAGTTAGTGATCTCATCTCCCCTCCCCCCTCCAACACACAGCACGTGATTCACTCTGCATGGCGCATGCAAAGCTAGCACTGCCCTTACAAACCACAACTCCCTTCCCAGGGGGACCAGGATTCCATGCTGGAATACATAATTTGGAAACCTAAGATTTTTCTGAAAAGGGTCAGTGAAGCAGGAAATGTCTGGCTTAAATTCCTCCCCAAAGTACATGTTTGTATCCTAGGAAGCACTGTGGTATAGTCGAGTATGTGATGTTTGTTAATAAACTTTCTTATTTGTATTGCAACTTATGTGTAACTGTCCTTTGTTTGACAATCGTGGGTTTTGCCTCCACAAATCATTATGCAGGAGATTCTACTGAGGTCTCCACCCAACATTTCTATTATCTCCAGGGTCCTTCAGTAGCCACAGCCCTGAAGCCTTTCCCTCCTCCCAGACTCTGCACTGCCTCTGAACGTGCCTCCTTTGTATCCAACTTAGCTCACTCCTCAGTCCTGAAGACCCAGCCCTTCAGAGAGCCCAGCAGAACAGTCTTCCAACACAAACTTGTTTCTTCCTAGACAGTGCATTGTACTGCCAAGAAAAATAACATTTTGTATATGTACTTGCAATGTGCTGGAGTGACTTATTTCAATGCTTTCCTGGGTTTTGGGGGGGTTTTTTGTTTTTGCTACCCCAGGCCCTGTCCACCCACCCACCCACTTCTGGCACACCCACACCCACTGACAGAGTAGGGCAGGAAGCTCTCCCCAAAGGGTTTGAAAACATAGGGATGAGTTACATTCCAGTAAGCTCCCTCACAGACTCCAGTTCACACAAATGGCCCCGGGATCCTCAATGCCCTTGAAAGAAAGTGACGTCCCCTCCTCCTTCTGTGCACACCGTCCAGGGAAATGCTCTAAAGAGAGCTCCTGCTGCCCTTCGGAAATGGGGTCCAGGCCTCCCGAGACCACAGCCTTGGGCAGGGGGTTTAACTTCTCTCTAAAGCTCCACTTAATCACCTATGACACGAGAGTATTCCTTCCATCCAGGAGAGAAAATTCTGCGATTCTTGTGTTTCACAATTCTATGGGACGCTAATGAAGACTGGGCGTCATCTCAGGAGTAATTCAAAACAAACCTAATCACAAACCTGTAATTGTAAAAATTGGTTAAATACTGAGTATTTCTGCACAGTGAATCTCCCTCCCAAAGACATCTGCCAAGCTGCATGGTCATTATTCAGACACGAAAGGCACGCAGCTGGAGGAGCGTTCAGGACGCAGCTGGGGAGGCACGGGGAGCCCAGCCCCGTCTCCCTTCCCAGCACCACCGCACAGCTGCTTCTTGTCGGTGTTCTTATCTCTGCAGTTCTGTTTTTAAATACGGTTTTTGAATTACATAGTCAAAACAGAATACTACTGGAGTTATTAATATGTTCAACTGCTGGAAATCAGCACAAGAAAATTATATACCATCTTTTTACTCTATGACTTTATAACTAGACAGTGTTCAGGGACCTGGGAGGAAAAGTATTAGTAATTGTTTGTAACAATAAAATATGTCACACACTTAATGTGATTATGCTTATATATAATACGTAATATAACCACATTATATGCTTGACATACATATATATTGACGTGTTTTATGTGTGTATATAAAACATACTTTTATGTTAGTATAAGCTCCACCCCAAGTAGTGTCATCATCCAGATGAGGGAAACCAACTCCATAGGCCAACATCCTGAGAACTATGTTCTCTACCAGATGAAAATTTCATGCTAATGTGATGTAATTGTCTGGCACAGCATGTAGCTAATGCTTGTAAATCATCTCATTCCAGACAAGGAAGAAAAAGACATGTGCATGATCCTTCGCTGGTTTAGAATGAAGTTCTCTGTTCTGTGCTCCAGGTTTCAGGCCCTGCTGAAGCCCCTCCTGCCGAAAGCTCCTCCTCCTGTTGAAAGCCCCTCCTCCTGCTGAAAGCCCCTCCTCTCACTGTAAGCCCCTCCTCCTGAAAGACCCTCCTCCTGCTGAAAGACCCTCTTCCCGCTGAAAGCCCCTCCTCCCGCTGAAAGCCTCTCCTCCTGCTGAAAGCCCCTCACCCCGCTGCAAGCTGCTCCTCCCACTAAGACACTCCCCCCTGAAAGCCCCTCCTCCTGCTGCAAGCCACTCCTCCCACTAAAAGCCCCTCCTCCCGCTGAAAGCCCCTACTCCCACTGAAGCCCCTCCTCCAGCTGAAAGCGCCTCATCCTGCTGAAAGCCTCTCCTCCAGCTGAAGCCCCTCCTCCAGCTGAAAGCACCTCCTCCTGCTGAAAGCCCCTCCTTCCACAGCAAGCCCCTCCTCCTGCTAAAGTTCCTCCTCCCACTATAAGCCTCTCCCCCCCTGAAAGCCCCTCCTCCCACTGAAAGCCCCTTCTCCAGCTGAAAGCCCCTCCTCCTGCTGAAAGCCCCTCCTCCAGCTGAAAGCCCCTCCTCCAGCTGAAAGCTCCTCCTCCTGCTGAAAGCCCCTCCTCCAGCTGAAAGCCCCTCCTCCTGCTGAAAGCCCCTCCTCCCGCTGAAAGCCCCTCCTCCCACTGAAAGCCCCTCCTCCTGCTAAAAGCCCATCCTCCTGCTAAAGCCCCTCCTCCCACTGAAGCCCCTCCTCCTGCTGAAAGCCCCTCCTTCCACAGAAAGCCCTTCCTCCCACTGAAAGCCCCTCCTCCTGTTGAAGCTCCTCCTCCCACTGAAAGCCCCTCCTCCCACTAAAAGCCCCTTCCCCCACTGAAAGCCCCTCCTCCTGCTGAAAGCCCTGCTGTGGCTGCAGCTCCCACAATGCCCCATGAGTCAGTCGGCGCCCTCACACCAAGGACTTGGGGCACTGCTGTTTGGGGCCCCTGTTGTAATATCTCTTCAATTTGTAGACTGTCACTCACAGAGTGGACTCTCAGTTGCTGCTAAGTGAGGACACATGAGCTACAAATCTCACACAGAAATGAGAGGGGTACTCGGTGTGCAGCCCTTCACTACTCAGGGGCAATTTCTGAGTGTGACCTGGTCCATTTCTCTTTGGTACTTCCAAATGCCTAGTGACTATATTTTTTCACGGTGATCTGTCCAATTAGAATGATTTACACCTGCTAGTTGTTAGTAGGGCCTTTTCGATAGTAAAGCCTTCTTATGACTTTGGTCTGAGACCTGAGAACACCGTGGAAAGTGTGGTTCATTCCACAAAAGAGAGCCTTCTTAGCCTCCTGGAAACGTTGGCAGAGGTATAAATGTTTTCCTCATGCCCCCATCTTTATGGCGCCCATAAACACATTACCTTTACCCAATGAATTTTTGAGAAAATACTGGCAAGTCTCACCCTCACTCTCAGCACATCCATCTGAGAAACACGATTTCATTCACTGCTTCCCTATGCACAGAGGTTACAGAATTGTAGCGACCAGTGAGTTCGGTCTTAATGCTAAAATAACAGCAACAAAAATAAAAGTTCCAAAATTATTTACAAGGAAAACAATCCAAACCCACACTTAACTGATATTCCTGAAAGTTAGATCTTATTTTTCAAGATAAAACTTGTGCAAACTGAAATAGTCAAAGAAGGAAAGATGTTTGTTAAAACATCTTGCGGTGCCCTCAACCCCCACCTATCCAACAGTCAGAACCAACTATAGAGGGCATACACAGAAGTCCAGAAATAATGGAAAACGGGCTCAAAAATGTTAAAGGTAATTATCACATAGTCCACGGTTTTACTGCCAGGAGGAAACCTAGAGTTGTCCTCAACATACAATCCACCAATTCAGAGTAAAATTAATATATCCTTTAATAAAGTTTCTCCAGCTCAGTGCATAGGTACCTAGCAGAGAGCAAATCAGGAACTGAAATAGGTTTGAGAGGTACAATAAAACTGTGTGTTAACCCAAGCATATGAAAATATAAAATGCTATTAATCCCAGGTGTTAACGCTGGCCAGTGGAACACTGAAGTCAGTCAAAGACCAGGAGTAATTTGGGGAACCCATTCCAACCAACATTCAATTCAGAGGTTATACTAATTTGAAGAAAGATATTTCGAGGAGAACTTACAGAATATCCTTCCAACACAGTATCACAACAGAGGGAAGCATTGTTGGCAGGTATTTTGGACACATTCAACACCTCCAAAACTTTTCTGTGGCTAACATATTTGGAATTGAGAAATAGCAAACTCTTTCAGAAAAAGAAGACTCCCTAATTTAAGTACCAAGTCTGAACCACTACCTGCAGAAAATGATGTTACAGGCAAGCTTTTGGATGCCCTGAAGGGTGATTTGTATAAATAGAAAGGAATTGGAAATTAATTTTATTGTTTAAAATCAATGCTCATGCAGAATACTTGGTCTCCAGGAAAAAAACAATTTAAATCTATGTTCAATTTATTTGTTACAAATTACAAATTGAAAATCTTAGTTCACCCCAAACATTTAAGTTCAGTTTACAAGTCTTAATAATCTATTTACAAATATAACAAATTCTATACTCACTTTAAAGACAGATTTAACCACCTAATCAAATTATCTTAAACATTTCAAATAGTATATGTAAATTTAATATATTCGATTCCCTTTTTTGAAGCCTCCTGTTTGGTTGACAAATATTCCCAACTTCTTAAATAACCCAGCAAACCTAATAAATCAAATTATATGACAATTCCTAAGTTATCTTAAATGTTCCAATATCATTTGTAAACTTGTTAAAATTTCAACTTAAAAAAAAATCACAAAACTGAAATAATTAGCTGATTACACATTTTTATATTGGGATTACAAAGTTAATCTTTAGAAACTGGAATGTACCAAATCTATTAAATATTATAAGGTTTAAAAGTGCTTAAAACTCCAACTATACAGGTGCTATTTTTAAATCTCCTTGGATTTTAAGGTTCTTGACGAGAGTCTGTCAAGCCACACAATTTTGGAATCATCTGCACAGAGGGCCGTGGTGAGTGAGAAGAGCACCACAGACAGGCTGAGGTCCTGGCCACATGTGGCATCTGAAGCTCCAGACAACTGGGGCAGCTTTTCTTACCTGAACGCTATGTCGAGTCTCCTTTTATCATTTCTATTTCATTTGTTCTCCTAAAAGAGGAGAGTGATGATAATTTAACCCATTTCCACAGGTTTATGTTTCTAATTACTTATTTTTCAAGATGAATCACAACTGCTAACTCTCTCCCAAGTAACTACACCACTAATCTGACTTTGCACTTCCATGGCTCTTAACGTATCTTCCATCTCATTCCAAAGACTTTCCTTGATTTCCTTTTTTTTTTTTTTTTTTTTTGACTTTCCTTGATTTCCTTATCATGCTGTTTGATAGGGCTGCACAGCTCTTAACAAATACAGACATATGTGTAGTATTCAGTTGAAAGCTAAGCAGGGCACAGTGGTGGCGTCTGTGGTCCCAGCTACTTGGGAGGCTGAGGCAGGAGGATCACTTGGGCCCAGGAGTGTGAGTCCAGCCTGGGCAATATAGCAAGGCCCTTTTCCAATAAAAAAGTTAAAAATAAATTTAGAAAAATTTTAAAAATCAGTTGAATGCTAAGTGTCACTGGTGGCTTTGATCCTTTGGGTACAACTGACAGAGTTACCCTCCTGATAACAAAAGCCCTTTAGCAGTTTGGTTCTAATACAAAAAAGCAGCCAGGGTGCTGTGCCTCCCTGAGCAGCAGACCTAGAGGTGACACAGCCAAGGCTCTGTTAGAAAGGATCAGAACAAGAAACAGGAGTGGTCTTGGATAAAGCACTAACACAGGCCCAGGTGGTGATGAAACGTACATCCTAGGCACTGTGGATACAGCGATTAACCTGGCAGAAATGGCCATCTTCCTCAAGGTCACGTGAAAATTACACATTGACGTAACTATTTGCTCTGCAGGGGGAAGAAGGGGTGTGGGTGCATGTCCACAATTATTGGTCTGGTAAAGCGTGTACTGGTGTATCTAATATGTGTGTCATCCATTCATCACTTTTAACAACGCACTGAGGACCCACGACGGGTTCCACCAATAAACTGAATGGTCCACAACAAAATGTGCAGTCACTGTTCTGGTTCCAGAAAAGAACAGACAGTTAAAAACCTGCCCTTGAGAACTGGAAGGATGCATCACTTGACAATTTGCTAACAGTGAAATTAAGCATTGACATTGTCAAAAGACATCGCAAATGTAACTGAAAATATTTTCATGGGACGTTCCAACCTGTTCATTTATTATCTTAGTTACATTTAATGATATCCATTTTGCCAAGCAATTTTACAAAATGTAATAGGTCAGTGGTTGTACATCACCTCCATTTTCTAACCGTTATAGTATGATTGGCCACAAAATTGGCTTCAACAAGAAGGGTTTTCCGGAGAGAAGGAAAACTCTGACACAAGCAATGCTATAAATCATTAACTTCTAACTGAATTGATAGCCATAATTTTGAAGCCTCATTTGGTAACTCTTGATTTTTGGTCAGAGATGAACTACAGAGTGGTACGGATGTGGACAAGACAAAATTAGGCTCTTTCATGCAGCCAGTAATAGACTGTCCCTTTTGGCAATACAAACTTAGCCAAATGTGCCGATCTGAAGACTCAGTCGGCTCCATAAAGACTTTCTAAAATAGCTCTTTAAAAAATAAGCTTCTCAAGTTACCTTTCTTATAGTGTAACTATTCTTAGCATGTTTACTAAGATTTTCTCATACCTAATAACATTAATTTATGTTCATTTTTGCAGGACATAAATTAAAATTATTAAAAATTATTGTGTTAAGAGCTTTTGTAAAAAAGGAAATTTATGTAGTATGTTGCCTGGGCTGGGCTCAAACTCCTGAGCTTAAGCCATCCTCCTGCCTGGGTTTCCCAAGTAGCTGGGACTACAGGCCCCTTAATTTAGGACCAAAGTGTAGGTTGTTTATAAAGATGGGCAGCTACGTGTAAATGGTTAATAGTAAACGTGCCCACACATATCCCCTTTGTTTAGGGCCCATGTTTATCAGACAGAAGCCTCACAAATGATATTCAGACCACTACCATTCCTCATTTTAATATCCATAGGTAATAAAAGAAAGGTAAAAAAGAAAATGTGGGCCACATTAATATCCACTAGGTTCCTCAGACCTACTTCAGAGGGTACCCACTTAGCCTTCTTAGGTAAGCAAAGACAGATTTAGCTCGGCTATTTAAAACCCTGGCAGAATATATGATCAGATTTAGAGAGGACAATAATAACCCAAGAAAATTTCTTGAAAGAAAAAACTTCTGCAAAATGATGTTTTTAAGAGTCAACCATTCAGATAAAAGAAAAAATTCTAAATTCCTGACAGCTACAGACAGAAGTAAATACAAACCCTGATAATAGCTATGAATAGAAGTAGAAACAAGAAAAATAAAGGCTATTTTAAAGATGTAACCAAAATCTATACATATAAATACTTAAACGAACTTGGACTTTAAAACAATTTAAGATGACTTCTGCATTCACAATTACCTTGCCATTATCAAAACCCAGACAAAACCTACATGTACAGATAGGATTTTAGTATTTTAGTCTATATATCTACAAAGCATCCTTCACTATTTGTGTGCGTGTATATGTGTACACAGTATTCATGTGAGAATTATCTATCTATATTTATTTATTGCTTTGGTATTTTCCAAAAACTGAACTTGACTCTTGAGAAAATACATAAATACATCTAACAAGCTGACTTCTCTCTGCATGAGCTCTGTAAAGGCCTGTCAGTCTGGTGGAGTTAAAGCAGTTTCCAAAGTGCATTAATTTAATCCCCATGATGCTGATCATGCTGAGAATCTGGCTTAACATTTACTGAGTTCCCACAATGAATAAGACTGGTTTCCCCTAGTAAATTAAAAACAAAATGTGCTAAACAAAGGCACAATTTGAAGCAAATGAAACTAAGTCAATAGGACTGTTGTACTTCACAGTCAGATGTCCATCACCACACCTGAAACACAAAAAGGACAAAAGTATTTTATTTTGCAAATGTCGTTAACATTTTCAGTAGGTTCAAGAACAGGATGGGGAAGGAAGCCTTCCACCTCTGTCTACACGCAGCAAGCGTTTTGCAGAAGCAAGTAAGGCCCACCAGATACACAGCTGGCAAATTAAGCTTGACTCCATAGAAAAGTGAATCCAAAGCAACAAATAACACATTTGGAGACTTGCTTCAAAGGGTGACACATAATAGCACAAGCATGGCGGTGTTCACTAAATATTCCCTAAATTGAAATTATTAGTTATATTAGCAAAAGCCTATGTTTTCACTGTAGAAAGTTGATTTCAGTCTGGAATGCTACACAGCAATATTTTTAATAGTTAAGAGGAAAAGTTGTTTTAGAAATTACCCTTGGACTATAAAAAAACATAAAAAGGAAAAAGTATATTCAGAATGTTGGTCAGTGAGGTGACAGCCCAACAACCCAGCTTTGGTACTAAAGTTTCAATGCCCTGGACTCATAGTCTAAGTTTAGGATTGGAGGCTGGGCGGGGTGGCTCACACCTAATAATCCCAGCACTCTGGGAGGCCAAAGCTAGAGGGTCCTTTGAGGTCAGGAGGTCAAGACCAACTTGAGCAAGAGCAAGACCCTGTGTCTACAAAAAATAGAAAGTTAATCAGGCATGGTGGTACACACCTATAGTCCAAGCTACTGAGGAAGGAGGATTGCTCAATCCCAAGAGTTTGAGGTTACAGAAGTTATGGTGACACCACTGCACTCCAGCCTGGGAGACAGAGTCAGACTCTGTCTCCAAAAAAAGGTTGGGTGCGGTGGCTTACACCTGTAATCCAGCCCTCTGGGAGATGGAGGGAGGTAGATTGCTTGAGCTCAGGAGTTCAAGACCAGCCTGAGCCACAGCGAGATCCCATCTCTAAAAATAGCCAGCCATTGTGGTGGGTGCCTATAGTTCCAGCTACTTGGGAGGCTGAGGCAAGAGAATTGCTTGAGCCCAAGAGTCTGAGGTTGCTGTGACAAAGTAAGACTCTGTCTTAGGGGGGAAAAAGTGATGGGTGCAAGTTGTTGAGCTGAGTTCTAGAATAAGATACTTCTTGCAAAATAATTACACAATGTTAGTGAATAGCAGCTGTACAGTGAAGGAAAGTTCTTCTAGTTTTAAGTCCTTCCAGATCTGTAGAAAGAGACTGGGTAGGTCCAACCAGATAGCATCACTCTGGGATCTGAACACAGGAAGAGCTGTTGGCATTGGGCAAATCAGTGAGAGCATTTCTCTCGGTTACCTTGATGTGCATAACCACCACAACAGAGATTTTAGCAATCTGAACTTAAGTTTAAAGTTATATTTAGCCTCATATAGAAAATAAATGATTTGCACCCATTCTTTACATAATCGGCCTTTGTTTGAAATGAAATTATTTTTAAATAAGGATTTTTTTAATTATTATTATAGAACTTTGATGCTTAGTAATGATTTCATAGTAAATAGATTTCTGTAAAAACAAACAATATATTTACTATAAGTAGAAAGTTGTCACAGATTAAATTATCAGAATTAACACATTTATTTTTGTTTAAGAGTCAACCCTAAAATACTTTTTTTTGTTGTTTTTTGTTTTTTGTTTTTTGTTTTGATGCTGCATTCTTTAAGCAGAGAAGATTTTATTGTTTTCTTCAGGGAGCTTTGGGTCAAAGATGAAATACTTTCTATATGCCACCTTATCCTTCAAAGATTACTCATTCGGGGTCAGGTAAAATAGATAAATCATTTGAAAATAATAAAAGGTTCTGGTAATAGAAATAGACTTCTTTTCAGGTCGTGTTTTATTAGGAAAAGCTGACTGTCCGATCACTTACAAAACACCACATCCCAAATTTTAAAAGAGAAACATTCATGGAGAAAGTAACAGCAATTCCAATAATTTAGGGAAGGGAAGAAAAGCTCACATTTAAATATGCTTCAAATTTAAGTTCATTCAACTCAACAGCCATCGCTCAGGTAAACCTTTGTGTTCCTGTGTGCAACTCAAATCCATTTCAGGAGGGAAGGGAAACTTCTGTGTTGAAAACAAACTGTAGTTCCTAATGTGCGACACTATGGGCTCATGGAGATTTTTAAAAGGTAAATTTTCGTTTGTTTTTTTTTTTTTTTTTTTT
>CAUYPK010095102.1:0-28814 GCA_963574355.1 Loris lydekkerianus | reverse complement strand
AGAGTTTTTCTGCTTATTTCACCCAATGACTGTTTTACTCCCTTTGATTTTTCTTCCGGAGCTTTGTCGAGGACCCATACAGTGCCGTGGCCTGAGAAATTGGGGCTCTGTTTTGTGTGGTGGGGCTAAGTGGTTCTGTCTATTGGTTATTTTTGAATTGATATTCCATAATATTATTGGTCTATAGTCTTTTTTGTTTTTTGGGCTTTTTCTCATTTTGATATAAGGGTGATACTTGCTTTGTTGCCAGAGTTGTGGTGACTGGTGAAGAGGAATGGGCCCTATTTTCCTACAATATTTGTTGGAAACTCAGAGGTCCTCTGCACTGCATGGGCCTAATTGGGAGTTCTTGGAAGCTGTGAACTTGGAGCAACCCTCTCTCCATTGCAGGAAGAAGCATTGGTTCCATTATAGAGACATTGGCAAGACTGGTGCTCAGGCTGAGCCTGCCCTTCTACTTGGCTGGTTCTTTTCCCACTCTTTGGGACAGTTTGACTTGCCATATTGACACTATCTCTGGCCTATGGGCTACTGGAAGTTCTGTCTCATGCCCCACCAATCACAGCTTGAAGAAAAAAATGGCCAAACCTCAGGCTATCACACTCTGGGAAACCTGCAAAGGCAGACTATGAACTCTGCATTGCCCTCCCTTGACTGCAGGAGGAAACAGTGGGTTTTTAAATCTTTTACTGGCATGACTGATGCTTTGGTTGTATCTGGCTCTCACATGACTGGTTCTGATTCCACCCTCTTGGACAGCTCTGCTCTCCAATTGCATACTACACCTTGCCTAGGGGTTTAATCTGAAAGCCCTACCCCAACCTCACACCTCCCAGTTTAGAGAAAAATAAGCCAGGTGTTAGACATGCCCACTCTATGAAATCCTGAGAAGCAGACTGTGACTTGAGATTCTCATCTGACATCCACAGGAGGAAACTGGCTCTTTTGATCTGCTGCTAGTAGGCCAGCACTTTGACTGTGCCTAGCTTCTACCTAGCTGATACTTACTTTACCTCCTGGGACAATTTGTCCCTTTATCTGTGTGATGCACACACCCTATGAGTTTCACCTGGAACCCTGATCCACCCTCCAACCCCTCCAGGTTTACAAGGAATGAGACTAGTTTCTTCATGCAGTGGACAGAGGATTTCTCCCAATTCACAGATTCCAAGATCTTCTGCTTCACCACTCCTATACCCAGCCCATTGCACAAGCAATCATTCATGGACAAATGCTGATGAGAGAGAAGATTGTCTCCATAACACTTGCTTATGTGGTCACTATTGTGGAGGAGTAGAGTGCATATTTATTTCACCACTCCAGCACCTAGTGGAGGAGTGGGCAGGCATCTGAGCCAAGCTATTGTTCCCAACATGACAATGCAGAATGAAGTGGGCCACTGCAGGGGACATTCTGTCTGGTTGCAGAAGAAAGGAGGGAATAAGCTGTGGATATGTTTAGCTGGGGCTGAAATTGCTTTCTATTCTGCCAGGAAAATGGCATATTCAGAGGACCAAAGGCCTAGGTGTAGGAAAGCTGAGTCTTTGGTCACCTGTGGTATTCTCACATGGGGTGAGAGTTCCAATGGCTTGCTGCTTGTGGAGAGCCTCCTGGTGGGGAGAGGGGTCCCCCTTAATCCTTCTATTTGGCTCCAGGCTTCGTTAAATCTAGTATACTATGTGACAATCCTCTGATCTCTTTCTTTCTCTTTCTTTTTTTCCTTCTTGTCCTACAATCTACCACCCCAGTTTCAATTGATCTGAGTTCACTTCATTCTAATCTTCCTCCTCCTAGCTGGTGCAGTTGTACATGACTGGGGTCTCATTGGTCATCTTGCCTGTCCCTCCTATTGACAAAGATATCTTTGCAAATAATCTTATTGCAATGACCTGCTTTTCATATAATTAATAATTTTAATAATGTCATCTAGGACCTTCCATAACTCAGACACTAATGATTTTGATGCTAACAATTCTCTGTGTAAATTTTTTTTTTTTTTTTGTAAAGCTAATTTTTAAATTATTTTTTTGGGCAAGTGTGACAAATTATTTTACATCTCTGGACATAGACAGAGCTCCATTCTTACAAATACTTATTCAAGTATTCCAAAACAAGTTATTAGAATTAAAGTAATTATTGATCAATTAAAAATATCTTGGCCCTTTTTTGTTGTTTAGAGTGGTTGACAAAATAAATCTGTTTTATGATTGCTTCTTTATAGAAAAATCTACTGAATGCTAAAAGTTGGGGTTTATCACTAATATAAGTAGATTCATCCAACTGAATTGCAAACATATTTATTTCCTTGAGGTAAGATACCATTTGAAATTCTATATTTTCAGATAAATCTTTAACATGCAGAGAAATTGTATGACATCACAGTGGAGTGTTTTAAATTTTCTTTTCATATTATTCATTGTAAAAACATAGTTTTACAACACACAATTATTGTATTTTACAGCAGGCTAGTAAAATAATGTATTCTGCAATTGTATGAGATTTATTTTTTCTAGCTATGATCTCTGCAGCTTCATAACTTGCTTTCTGTTCTTTAACTGACATTGTTGCATATTTGGTGCATATTTTGTTTGTTTAGCACAGGGTGTCTATAAAGTTTCTGTGCAATATAATATGTTAAACTATTTTAACTTGCACACAAACTTGATGTTCACCCTGTATTACTGAGTGCATGTCATTTTAAACATTCTACTGCCTTTTTGGACAAGTAGGAAAGTCTGGATGGCAAATGTAACTTTAATTTGTTAGGAACCAGAATTTGATTTCCTAATGTTTCACCACAAATTACACATGTGGGACATAGTGGATTTCCTTTACTACCTGTGAAGCTGAATTAT
This sequence comes from Loris lydekkerianus, assembly GCA_963574355.1. NCBI lineage: Eukaryota > Metazoa > Chordata > Mammalia > Primates > Lorisidae > Loris > Loris lydekkerianus. The sequence goes on along the minus strand of CAUYPK010095102.1, from coordinate 25,959 downwards.
AAATAATCTTTATTACATTGATAACTGACTTTTTAATTTAGTTCCCAATACAGTGGATGAGGCAGTATTCAATGCACTGGTGTCATCTTATAGTTTTTATTTCTTTACTAAAAACTTATCTATTGAAATTGAATTCTATGTAGTAAAAATTAAAAACGCCAAATCAAAAATAATAAAAAAGGAAATAAAAAATCATGCTTTAAAAAAAATACAGGTATTAATTAAATACACTTGGAAATTTTTCAAAACTAGGATTTGCTAGGTAATTAATTGTGTCTAACTACTTCACTATTTCAAATTTAAACAGAACTGTATGATACATTCAACATGAGGTACACCTCCTTACTACTTCAAGCACAACGAGGGATTGTTGAGTCATATGGCCTTGTTCACTTCAGATGATTTCAACACATATGGGTGATTATCATCAAATCCTTATCAAATCATGCCATCTATGGATGTGTTGTGAAACCTTATTTTCAAGGCTACATATCACCCGCTTTAGAAATAAGCCAGTCTTTATTTATTATAATAGTAAAACATGTAGTTATTATAATCATATATACTCATATAATGAATTTAAAAAGGTTTTAATTTTCCTATTGTACATTGAGTGTTCTTTGAACATTTTAATTTTTTTAGACAGAATCTCATTGTGTCACCCTCAGTAGAGTGCCATGGTGTCACACCTCACAGCAACCTCAAACTCTTGGGCTTAAGTGATTCTCTTGCCTCAGCCTTCCAAGTAGCTGGGACTATAGGTACCCGCTACAACGTCTGGCCATTTTTCTTTTTCTTTTTCTTTTTTTTTTTTTTGGGTGTGGTTGTCATGGTTATTCAGCAGGCTCAGGCCAGGTTCCAATCCGCCAGCCTCAGTGTATGTGGCTGGCACCATAGCCACTGTGCTACAAGCGCCAAACCACTTTGAACTTCTTTTGAAAATAATTTAATTAGCTTTAATTTTTTTTTGTGGCATACCTAAGATACTCTAACAGCACACTGTTTAAAAAAATCACTGGTTTATGTCAGTTATGTATCTGAATTAAGTGAGGAAAACATGCTTCAAATTATGCAAGTTAAAAGAACAGCTGGGTTTCTGAAAACTGCATTAAATATAATTCTTAATGAAATAGATTTTTGTTATTTTCTGGCACATTAAAGAAATAAAACTCATGACTAGCAACCTATTGCCAAGTACAAAATCTGTGGATCTGACTTCTGTGAAAAATGGACTGATTTATAATTAGCATATTAATTATTTATATGGAAATGAGTGTCCCTGTAATGCTTGCACAAAGCTTAAACATATACTCTCTGTGGACATATTAAATCTACATTGAAGAACATCTAACATAATAATATATTACTGGGTATTCTGGTTAATTGAAATTTCTAATGAACTGATCAAATACTAAATTCATATTTTTAATTTATCCTGATGTTGTAAATGTTTCAGTTCAGTTCATTTTCCTTACTACAGGTATAAAATTTTGTTATACTATTTGTTGTCATTGAAATCCAAAAATGAAGAATATAGAAAAATTGAATGAATGTTGACTTAGTCTAAAACACAGTCTTTTAGAAAACTTTTGATTCCATTTGAAGTAATTTCTGGATCAGCTTTGTTTGATCTGGTATGATTCTTTCTCTTAAAAGTATAGCATAGCTATATATACTAGTGAAGATGCCAATTGATGGAATTCTAGGGCAGAACTTGGTGGCCTTATTAGAAATTCTGAAGTTGGAAGGAGAGTGTATGAATTACTACCTAATGCTTTTTTTTCTAAAGTTAAAAAGGTACACAGAATAAAATAGAAAAGTCCCATTAACCTGTCCATATTGATGACTGGTAATATTTTTCATTTTGCTTCAGACACTTTTTGTTGCAAAAATAGCAGACTACTACAGAGCAAGTTGAGGATTCCTTGCAGTTCTCTCTCTACTGCCTCTTTATGGTGATCAATGTCATGACTAGGTACATATCATTATGTTCTATAATTATATACTATTCTTCTTTGGATCACTTTTGAAATTAATATAAATTAAATCATTACTTTATTTTTATCACTGGTGTTGTTAAGATTTATCAATATCAATACAGAAAAATCTAGCTTAATATTATAATTAACCTTCAATTTGAAATATACATACAGATGTGCAAAATATATGCATATATTAACTTATAAATGACAATTGTTTTAATTTTCTAAAAGTTATTTATTTATTCTTCCAGATAAATTCACATGTGCAAAAAAAAGGCATATACATTTTAAGTGATTTTGTTTGAAGTAAAATAATCATTCTCAAAAAGTATACAAATTTTTTCATGTATCTGTAGGCCGTGCACCTGTCTTCTTTAGATAAGTTTCTATTCAAGTCCGATGCCCACACTTACAAGGGATCACTTGTTCTTTTCTTGCTAATATGTTTGACTTCTCTGTTGATTATGGTTATTTATTTATTTATTTATTTGAGACAGAGTCCCACTTTGTCACCCTTGGTAGAGTTCAGTGGCATCACAGCTCACAGCAACCTCCAACTCTTAGGCTTAATCTCTTGCCTCAGCCTCCCAAGCTGCTGGGAATACAACATCACAACACCTGGGTATTTTTTTTTTCTTTTTTTTTTTTTTTGCAGTTTTTGGCCAGGGCTATGTTTGAACCTGCCACCTCTGGTATGTGGGGCCAGCGCCCTACTCCTCTGAGCCACAGGCACTGCCCCTCACCTGGCTAATTTTATTGTATTTGTCATGGTTGTTTTATCTGGCCTGGACTGGGTTCGAACCTGCCAGCCTCATATATGTGGCTGGTGCTGTAACCACTGTGCTATGGGCACCGAGCCTGGATCCCAGTTATTAAACTAATGCATTCCTTTTGGAATGATATTTGGAGATCATTGAGGGATCTAAAAATAGACTTGCCATTTGATCTTGCAATTCCTCTACTAGGTATATATCCAGAAGACCAAAAATCACTTCATAACAAAGATAGGTGCACCAGAATGTTTATTTAGCCCAATTCATAATTGCTAAGTAATGAAAGAAGCCCAAGTGCCCATCAATCCATGATTGGATTAATAAATTGTGGTATATGTACACCATGGAATATTATGCAGCCTTAAAAAAGTATGGAGACTTTACCTGTTGTATATTTACATGGATGGAGCTGGAACATATTCTTCTTAGGAAAGTATCTCAAGAATGGAAGAAAAAGTATCCAATGTATTCAGCCCTATTATGAAACCAAGTTATAAGAACCCACACTTCTATAGGAATGCAATAACCCAACTACAGCCCAAGATGAAGAGGAAAAAGGAGGGGGGGGTGAGGAGGAAGGATGGGTGGAGGGAGACTAATTAGTGGACACAATAACTAAGAAAATGTGGTGAAGGCTATGTTAACCAATTTGATGAAAGTATTTCAAATTGTATATAAAACAAGCACATGGTACCCTATAATTGCATCAATGTGCATGGCTGTGATTTGATAAAAAAAAAAAAAAATAGTGTATAATTACAGGTAGAAATCACCTTCAATTTAACTTCAAATAAATGAACATAACATCTCTTAAAATATATGTACACTTTTTGGCACCCTTTGTACATTGTTTCTAGGATTTTTCTTTTACAATACTGTGATAAACTTCCTCCCTATGTCTTCTGAAGTACATATGTAGGCTTTCAAAGAGTGTATATTGAGAAGTGGAATTGTTTTACTGAGTTATGAAATACACTCATCTTTAAGGTACTTTCTGTGAACATTTCTTGTGCTCTTCCTTGTGGATATACTTCCACAAAGCAGTTTCATGTTTGCCTGTTCTGTTTACCTTCGGGTTTTTACTGGTTATAAATCAATTCTTAAAAATGCCTTTCCTTTTTTCAATGTCCTATAACTTATGGGTCACATGACATCAGACACCACAACCAAGCATGGAACACATGTGGTTCCAACTTTTGGAGTAAAGGCAGCTATTTTTCCACATAAAGTTCAGCTCTAGTTCTTTACAGGGAATGGAGCCCATAGGTTGAGTATCTTTTGTTGAAAGCATGATAGATGCTCAGGTCTCCAATCATTACACTGTCTATCTGATTCTGATATGAAATTTAGCTTTGAATTCTGTTATTTCTTTCTTTTTTTTTTTTCATTTTTGAAACCCTCCCAAATTCCTTTTCTCTCTGTAAAACTCCGTCATCTATATATATGTCCAAATTATTTTGTTGTCTTTTATGAAGCATTTCCATGTGCTTCTAGTGAAAGATCTGAAAAAAAAAAAGAGTGTGTGTCCTGCTCTGTTTACTTTTAGCTCTTTGAAGGTCCCTCATACTTCTTTCCATAGAGGTTGTTCTAGTTTGCAATCCCACCAGCTGTGTAAAAGTATTCCCTTCTCTCTGCATCTATGCTGGTATCTGCAGCTATGGGACTTTGTGATGTAAACTATTCTCACTGGGGTTAGGTGATATCTCTGGATGATTTTGCTTTGAAAGTCTCTAATATTTAGAGACAATGAGCATTTTTTTCATGTGTTTCTTGGCCATTCATCTGTCTTCTTCCTAGAAAATTCTGTTCATGTCTCTTGGCCATTCATCTGTCTTCTTCCTAGAAATTTCTGTTCATGTCTCCTGGCCACTTAAAAATGGGATTGTTTGCTCTTTGTTTATTGATTATCTTGAGTCTCTGTAGATTCTAATTATCATCCCTTTGTCAGATTTGTAGTATGCAAATATATTCTCCCATTCTGAAGTTTGTCTGTTTGCTTTAGATATTGCACCTTTAGCTGGCAGAAGTTTTTTGGCTTGATCATGTCCCCTTGGCAATTGCAAGAACACCAAAAACAAATACATGGGACATGATTAAGTCACTTGAATGATTTTAAATATTTGTTTATGGAAATCTAGTTGTTTATTGTAAATAGTCAAATACTATTATTTGAGTTATCTATACTATAGTAAGTAATTCAAGAAATTCAGCTATAAGGAGTTTTTTAGTTTATGTGCAAATTGTTCCACCCAAGGTAATAACTTTCGAGGTAATGATCTATATTATAATCACAATCTTGACTGTTTACAATGAAAGTTCATTCACAGAAAAAGTGCATTTCAATTAGTTGTACAATTCATGCAACTACACCTCCTATTTTGCTGTCTTTGTATTTTTACGAATGTGTCTGCCTCTAGCTGCAGCTTACTCCCTCTAAATGTAACAAAGCAAGAAGATAAGTATTTTAGATTTGGGTGTAGATAAAATGGTAAATTTGTTGTAAGATTGTACTCTGAATACACTATCTGGCATTTGTCCTATAAACCTTGTTAGCTTATTTTTCTCTTTACTATGTAGAAGTGATATTTTCCTTTTTATTAAAAACCTGTATTTTTACCAGTTAGAAGAGTTGTCATGTAACCTTTAAATATTTTACATATGTAGAGTATGTAAATATGCAAGTTTATATGCATGCTCTATAACCAAGGTACTATGTTGTAAATTTCAATGATGTTATAACTCCAGAAAACCTACACTGTATTTTTTTGCAATTATAAAGTATGGAACTTTTTTTTACTAATATGCATATTGAAATTTGTGATGTCCATTCTCCTCCTTTCTTTTTTTACCTTTAAAGTCCTAAAGTTTGTCTAAAATGTTCATTTGCTTAAAATTTCATCAGTGACTTTCTCTTCTCTATAGTTATGCCATGGTCTCTGCATTTTACTATAGGAATTTTCTGCACCTTTAATTTTAAACTTGGCAAAAGTAAATGACTTACAGGACATTGAGGTACAGCAAAATACACTTACCTCTACATAATAAAATCTTACTAAGATTTCTTTTTTTTAAATTAAGTCTTTTGTACATAGATGGTAAATACATTTATGCCAATTTCAGTGTGTTGATTATTTGTGCAAATTGGAGTGCTTACATCATACTAATCAGCATAGCTTTCACCTCATTTACCCAATTATAGCATTAGACATTTGCGTTCTACACATGATAGAACCAACTTGTACTTTCAATTTGCTCCATAGTTGTGGTCCCACTACTATCCCCTACTATCCTTCCCACCCCCGCCTCATTTCTCTCCCTTCCCGTCCCTCCTTCATCCAAGGCTAAAGTTGTATTTCATTTTTCATATGCAAGTGTGAGTTATTATAAATTGGTTTCACAGTAGTACTGAGTACATTGGATATTTTTCTTACTTTCCTGAGATACTTTACTAAGAAGAATATTTTCCTATATGCTTCAAAGGAATTTTCTTAGTGCAAAGTTCCATTTTAAAACTAATTTTCCTCCAAGCCCCCAAATTTTTCTGTAAGATGGTTTTGGTACCAAACCAAGATTAAATAAATGTAATGAATATCAAATTTAAGTAAACCCAAGTTTTATTTTTTATTTTTGTTTTTTTTTTTGTTTGTTTTTGTATTTAGGCTTTGAAGAGAAATATTCCCTCTCCATCTGAATAAAATCACATAAATTTTGGAACACGTTTACCTAAAGAAAGAAAAATTTTATTATCTGCTATCTAATCCATACCTAAATATCTCCCAATGAGCCTTAAAATTTTGTTTTTAAAAAATCACACACTTTTGGGTGGCGCCTGTGGCTCAGTGGGTAAGGCGCTGGCCCCATAAACTGAGAGTAATGGGTTCAAACCCAGTCCCAGCCAAACTGCAACAAAAAAAATAGCCTGGCATTGTGGAGGGTGCCTGTAATCCCAGCTACTCGGGAGGCTGAGGCAAGAGAATCACCTAAGCCCAAGGATTTGAAGGTTGCCATGAGCTTTCACACCATGGCACTCTACCGAGGATTAATAAGTGAGACTCTGTCTCAAAAAACAAAAAAATCACAAACTTTATTTAGCTAAGTCTTGTTCATCTCCTAATATAAAATAGGTCTCAGACATTTTTATGATACAGAACTTTTCTCATGATTGGATTTATCATATCGAAACCAGAGAAGTTGTCCTATAAATTGTCCCACATTCTGGATTTGGTTTTTTCTATGTGGTACATTTAACTTGCTCCTCTATTTCTTCCATTTCCTGTTAACTAAAATTTTTATCTAAAGGTTTAATTAAATTTAACATTTTTGGTATGGATATATACATATATATAAGCAATGTTGTATAGCTCAATTAAATATCTTGAATGAATAATTTTATTCAAATTTTGATTTAGAAGTTGAATAAATAATACAAAAATTCTCTCAAGAAAATATTTTCTTAAAATATAGCACATTGTTTCTTTCACAAACTTTGCACAGGTAAAACAATACCTCAAAATAGTTTTTGGAAGTTATTACTTGGAAAATATTTTTTTTTCTGAATATGAGCTATGATATGCTTTTGTAAAATGATATATGTCTATTTTTAAGTAAAAAAATATGGAAAACTTTATGTTTTAGTTTTTTTTTTTTTTTTTTTTTGACACAGAGTCTCACTATTTCACCCTTGGTAGAGTGCCATGGCTCTTTGGATTAAGCAATTCTCTTGCCTCAGCCTCCCAAGTAGCTGGGTCTACAGGCACACACCATAACTCCCAGCTATTTTTTATTTTTGTTTTTTGTTGCAGTAGTCATTGTTGCTTTAGTTTGTCCAGCCCGGTTTCAACCCCACCAGCCTCAGTGTATGTGACTGGTGCCATAACTGCTGTGCTACAGGGGCCCAGCCTACATTTATGCTTTTGTAGAAAACAATAGCTTCAAGCTTTTCTCTTGCATCTTTGTGTTGTGTGTGCAATAAAAGCCCATCGTCATTTTCACTGAGAACAATCAAGGACTAATGTGTCAGAGAAAATTATGAACTATAGTTTGTTTGTTTTTTTTTTGTTTTGTTTTTTTTTTTTTGAGACAGAGTCTCACTCTATCACCCTGAGTAGAATGCTGTGGCTTCACAACTCATAGCAACCTCCAACTCTTGGGCTCAAATTATCCTCTTGCCTCAGCTTCTAGAGTAGGTGGGATTACAGGTGTCTGCCATAATGCCTGGCTATTTTTGAACTGTAATTTTAAGTCAGTTCAGTACTGCATATTTTTATCCCTGTACCCCAAGAATTTTAATAATTAATTTTGCTTATTTAAATTAAAATATCCAAGAAGAACATTCACTAATGTCATCAACTGTGTGAAAAAATCAAATTGTATTTTACCAGCCAAGTTCCCATTAAGATGGTGCTCTGAAGGCATACATAACTGCCTCGATAGCAAGCTCCTAGGATAGTGGCTTTGGTAGTGAAAACAGAGGGATAGACAGTTTCTTGATTGCCCTGACCTCCCTGAAGTGCTGTTAAAATTGTATTATTTTAAGACTTAATAGTATTTTATGATATACATATATTACATATTATTAATCCACTCATGATGGATGGGCATATGGGTTGATTTCACATCTTTGCAACTGTGAATTGTGCCATAAAAAAAGATTCATTAATACCTTTTGCAACAATTGGGATGGAATAGGAGACCATTCTAAGCGAAGTATCTTACTAATGGAAAGAAAAATACCACATGTAGTCACTACTAAATTGGTGCTAATTGATGAGCCCACATGTGCACAGACAGAAGTATTAATAAAACTCAGTGGAAATCAACTGGAGAAGAGAGGGGAAGAGGATTGGGTAGTATGAACACTATTTGAGAGATGAGACTCAAGCATTGAAAAAGTGATCTGTGTAACCTAAAAACATCTATATCCTCTTAATATTTTGAAATAAATCAAAATAAAATAAGTCATTATTGAAAGTGTATCATTTTAAATCTGTTTAATTTAGCAAAATTGAATATTTTAACAAATATTTATCTATCATCTTCTATATGCAAAATATTATTTGGTATTTAGTTATTTGTACACTTAAGTAGGCTCTACATTTTATGTAGGTATGATGTGTCCCCTGTATATTTCTCTGTCTCTTTCTCTACTTCTGTTTTATACTTGCTTCAGGGAAGTTATTGGAATACATAGAAACTATATTGTCTTAATTACTTGAAAAGTACTAATTGGAGTACTCTCCAAGAATAGTTGGAGAGTATTATTCTAGTAACCTTCATTACCAAGTTTGATTGCAAGGATAGGTCCAATTAAAGGAGTCACACATAGGTCAATGATACCAACTTGTTTGAAAGAACAGCTGAACCAGCGGCTGTCATGTTTGTTCTTAAATTGCCCCTCCTCAGCTCTGTTGTTGTCTTGTTACAGAGACAGAGCTTAATAGTGGTTTGATTGCTGCTGCAAGTCAAAGGAATCAATTGAAGGGACTAAAGAAATATTATGCCAAGATTTTTAGTTTTATAAAAGAGAAATAATCTACTTAACAATAAATTTGACATTGTTTAATTAATGTATTTCTGTTCTGTCCTCCTTTGATGGTATATAGTTAAGTAGGTTGTATTCATATCAGTATGAACTGAGCCATGAAGTGAGGGACATCATCTATCCAATACCTTTTAACATTTAAAATACAACTTGTGCATTTTTTAGCTTCCGAATTATAATTAAGACAGTTGAATTCGCCTCAACTAGACTTTCTCTGGCCTTTGCTGTGGTTCACACTGAGGTGGGTAAATCTCTATATTCTAGCAAGCATATATAAAATTTAAATGGATTTAAGAGAGTTTGACCAGCTACACATTGCCTGAATTGTTATTAGCATTTTAATTTGTTATGTTATGGGGAGAGGTTTTTGTACTGCATTTCCTCCTTATTTTCACTCCTATGTAGTTTCATGATCGCTTAATAGTCTATCTGGATCATTTTCTCTATAAGAGTTTAATTCTATTTACCAGTTTTGTCATCTGAAGATTTCTAATTTAAATATTTAGAAATAACACATGATACTATATTGCTTAAATGGTTTAATGTAATTGTTATGAAAGCATGAAAAACATGCCCCATGTCTTTTTTTATAAAATTTAAATGGAAGTTAATTTAAACAGAAGAATAATCAAACCCCTACAGATATGTGTATCATTCAGATATCCTGCTCTGCATGGGACAACAAATATGAACAACTAAAAAAAATATGCTTTACTTTCACCCTGCTGTGGTTAGGTTTTGAATTTGTGCATAAGATGGCTCATCTTATAAAATTATTTCCTAATTATCTACTCCAGGATGATAGTAAAAAAGAACTCAAAAATATCAAATGTCATATGTTCCTTGGATTTTTATGAAAGAAGGGTGAACACTGTATTTAAAAGTAGCAATAAAAATGTTCACCCAAATTTCTTGCTGTAATGTCTAGATAAATCAATATTATCAAAGAAAGAACCTTTGTCTTCTAGGACTAGAGGAATACAACAAATAATTCAAAACTAATTTATTAATTTTAACAGATTATAGTAGCATGTATTAGAGTTCTCCAGAGAGACAGAATAAATTAGAGATAAGCAGATAGACAGACAGATGAGAGAAGATTTGTTAGAATTGGATCATGTAATTGTGGAGGCTAAGAAATCCCACAGTAAGCGGTCTGCATGCTGGGGAAGCAGAAAAACCAGTGAGGTGGTTTAGTTGAGGTCCAAAGGCTGGAGAATCAAGGGAACCAATGGTATAATTCTCAGTCCAAGACCAGAAGCCTGAGAAACTGAGGTCAGTGGAGTATTTGCACAAAGCTCAATCTCCAAAGGTTGGAGGAATTTGAGTTCTGATATCCAATGGGAAGTGAAGAAAGATGTCCCAGCTCCAGAAGAGAGTGAGTTAACCTTTTCTCTGTCCTTTGTTCTATTCAGGCCCTCAGCTGAATGGATCTTGCTCACCCAAATGAGGTGAGAGCAGATGTCCCTTACTCTATCCACTGATTGAAATTTCAATCTCATCTACAAATATTCTCACAGGCATGCCTAGAGGTAATATTTTACCAGTTACCTTGGCATCCCTTAATTTAGACAAGTCACAATTAAAGTTTATCATCACAGTAGGGTGATAGTGAAAGAAAGGTATGATGGCTGCTTTCAAGTATTTAAAGATTCTTATGTATGAAGTAATTACTCTTTTGTGATTTTCTCAATGGCAGATGTAGAATCAGTATGTCGCAGATAAGGCAGAATAATGTACATTCAATGAGAGAAATATTTTCAGTGATGTGAATTGCCAAACAATAGACTGACTTTCCAAAGAAGGTATTGGCTGTAAATTACTGAATTTGTTTAATGATATGCCTAATTTCCTCTTGGTAGTCATATACACAGGGCATTCACATATTGAGAGAATATTGGTCCAGAAGATCTCCAATACTCCCTTCCGTCTCGTGTATCTATAATTTTTTTATTTAAAAAAATCAAGAAAAGTAAAAAAATATAAACAAGAGATATTGGAGTATTGGATCTATGAAATAGCTAAGAGAGCTAGTAGTCTGTTCTGTACACACTAATGCTACAAGAGCAAAAATTTTCCCTCAAATATATTCTCATTTGTCTTGCTTCAATTAAGAGAATTCTCACTATATTTTTTACATGTTAGGAAACTGATATGCACATTTACATTTGACTTTGATACATAAAAGAATGTTTCTATACATGTTGTAAAAGATTAGGGATTAGTATACTTTATGAAAACCGTTTTTAATTTTCTTACCACAAAATTGAACAGGTAACCTCATATAGTGCCATTCAGTGATACCTCATTACCTGTGGGTAAGAAAAAACTCTTTTGTTGGGATTGCAAAGACTTTTATTAGCTAATTTGATCCTACTTCTTGGACTGCAATCCCCCTTGCCCAATCATGTGCTTTTGATCTAACTACTTATCATTCCTCCCAAATCCCTTATTCTTCCATAACCCTGTGACTATATACAGACTATCTCCTTGACAGGATGTCAATTTATCTTTTCTGTTGCTTACTGAATGCTTGTTGATCCCTCAAGTGTCTGTCACATACAAATTTTCTAAGCTCTTTCTCAATTTTTTAGGTAAACTACATCACTGTATCTCCTGTTTTCCATGGCATTTTGTAAAAGCTCAAGTACAACACTTGCTATATGAATAACTTCCTATTTTTCAGCCTTTCCACTATCCTGAGCTCCTCAGAGCCAATGAATATCATCTTTGTCCTTTTCTGTATCTCCATTGTTCACTTATAGCCTCACAGAGTATAGATATTCTGTGAATATTTGTTGGATAATGTATGTATACTCAGAACGTTCTATTCGGTCATTTCAAAAGTTTTGTCCATTTTTATGAGTCTACTTTAAACTGTAATGTCTCAGTTAATATTTATTCAATTTAATCGAAATAAGTGCCATTTGAATCAGTGCACTTTTGCCAATGTAACACAAGTTGATTAATTCTGTCACCATAAAAATTGGGTGCTCGGGATTCAATGAAGTCAACGAAGGCCGTTTTTGCTAGGTTCTGATTGGCAAAGGTTCTACAGGTGAGAAAGTTATCAAAGTGCTTGAAAAGATGGTAGTTGGTTGGCGAGAGGTCTGGGGAGTATGGTGGGTGGGGCAGAACTTCGACGCTCAATTCCTTTAATTTTCAGACGGTGATTTGTGAGACGCGCCCGGGCGTTGTTGTGGAGCAGGATCGGAACTCTTCTATTGACCAGTGCTGGCTGATGCTGACACAATTTTCAGTACATTTCATCGATTTCCTCATAATAGGACTCTGCTGTGATGGTTTGGCCTGGTTGCAGAAAGTTATAGTGAATCACACCAGCCGCTGACCACCATACAGTAACCATGATCTTTTTTTGGTGGGGTTTTGCCTTTAGAAAGTGCCTGGATGGCTCATCGGTGTCCAACCACTGTCCTGAACATTTCCTATTGTCGTAGAAAATCCACTTTTTATCACACGTGATGATCCGATCTAAAAAAGGATCATTTTGGCTGCGCAAAAGCAATGAAGAACAAACCTCAAAACGTGACAATTTCTGCCAATCATTTAAATCGTGGGGCACCCACTTTTCAAGGTTTTTGACCTTTCCAATATGTTTTAAACCATCAAAAACCACATGGAAGCTGACACCCCATTCTTCCACCATACCATGCACCGTTTGTGATGGGCCAGTCTCCACTAGGGTCCTCAAATCCTCATCCTGGATTAATCTAGATCGACCACTTCGGGGCTCATCTTAAGGCTAAAATTTCCAGAAAGAAATTTTGCAAACCAACGACAAACAGTGCGTTCATTAACACTATCATTGCCAAATGCCTGGTTATTTTTTCGGGCTGTTTTGGCAGTGCTTTGGTTCAATTTGAATTCGTAGAGAAAAATTGGACGAAAATCGCTTAATGACATCATATAGTAATAGGTTGAAAATAATAAAAAAATTAAAAGTAGAAAAAAATGAACAACATCAATGTATAGAGTACAAAATTCTCCATCGATCAGTATATACCATGACACAGTAGAATAAATATTTATTGGGATATGGAGCTACAAAAACACATGACATTAAAACGGACAAAACATTTGAAACAACCTAATAAGATATTTTCAACAGAATGTTTATTGCAGCCCAATTCATAACTGTGAAGTAATTGAAGAAGCCCAAGTGTCTATCAACCCATGAATGGATTAAAAAATAGTGGTATACATATACCATGGAATACTATGCAGCCATAAAAAGATGGAGACTTTACATCTTTTATGTTTACATGGATCAAGCTGGAATATATTCTTCCCAGTATTATATTTCAAGAATGAAAAAAAAAAGTATCCAATTTTCTCAATACTATAATGAAACCAATATATATTCATCTATACACTCATACAAATGATAAAACACAAGTATAGTCTAGAAAAAATGTAGGAAAGAGGAGGGAGAGGGGGAGAGGAAGGGGGAGGAGGAAGAGTATTTGGTGGGAGCTCACTGAATGTGCACAATCCAATGGTACATTTCAAAACCATTATGTGTATATTATATATGTCTTACCACAACAAATAAGTGAGGTAATGGTTTTGTTAACTAGTTTGATGCAAGCATTCTACATTTTATATAAAATCAACACATTATACCCCATAAATGCATTAATGTACACAGTTATGATTTAATGAAAAAATAAAAATAAATAAAACAGAATAATGTACTCAGGAATAAATTAAACCAAGTGAGAGTTTTGTACACTGAAAACTATTGAAAGTAATTAAAAGTAGTCTAAAGAAACAGAAGATAGCCAGTGTTCACTAATAGAAAATCAGTATTATCAAAGTACCAATACCTCCCAAGTGATCTTCAGATTTATTGCAATCCATGTCAAAATCACAATTTCCTTCTTATAAAAAAGTAGGTGAGTTGCTTCTAAAATGTATATGTAATTGCAGAAGACACTGATAGGTAAAGCAGTCTTGGAAAATAGAACCAGAGTTGGTGAACTCACACTTCCTTATTTTAAAACTTTCTACAAAATTACAATAATCTAAACAGTGTGGTGCTTGAATAAGGATGACCAATAGACAAGTGAAATAGAATTGAGAGTAAACAAATAAATTTATAATCTATTATCAATGAATTTTTTACAATGTTGCCAAAACAATTAAATGGGGGAAAGAATAGGTCTCCCAGCCCCACATTCCAACTGCAAGCTAATGCTATATTAGGTGGATATTTAATGAATATTCACTTACAGAAGTAATACAAAATGAATCAAAGAACTAAATATTAGAGCTAAAACTATAAAACTCTTAGAATAAAATATAGGGTAAAAGCATAATGTTCTTGGGTTTGTTTTTTGATATATAGCTATAGCAAGAAATGCATGTGTAATGAAAGAATAATTATCATTAGATTAAATTTATCAGAGTTAAAAACTTTTGTGCCTCAAAGGACACTTTCAAAAATATGAAAAGATTATTCAAATAATATGTGAAAATATTTGAAATCATATATCTGTTAAAGATTCTCTAATACTATTTCATTATATGAAGAATGCTTACAATTTAACAATAAAAATAAACCTAACTAATTAATACATGAACAAAAGTCTAGACTACACATTTATTCAAACAAGCTAAATAAATAGCTAAGAAAATGAGAAGATGTTGAACATCTGTAGTCATTAGGGAAATTCAAATCAAACAATTTGAGATGTCACTTCAATCCCTCTAGATTTGTCATTATAAAAAAATAAGAACCCAGGAAATAGTAAGGTAAGTTTGTGGAGAAACGAATGCTTGTCTATTGCTGGTGAAAATGTAGAGATACTGTGGAAAACAATCGGATGTTTATTAAAATTTAAACACAAAATTTCCATGAGTCAGATAGGTTATAATACACAATATTATTGTATATTAAGTGTAAACCAGAGACAACTGAAAACATATGTTTCTCCAAGGAATTTTATCCAGATGGTCATAGTAGCATTTTTAATTACAGATAAAAATTGAAAACAACCTAAATGTCCATCACGCTTAGGAAATGTGGCATATGGGATATTATGAATTCTCAAAACTAACGAATGTGCCACATCATAGATGATCCTCAAAAATTATATGCTATTTTAACGATGTTTATTCTGCCAATTCTTTAAAATGACATGCATATCTATATGTTTATATTCTCTTCGATTTCATTCCTCAGTGTTTCATAGTTCTCCCTGTAGAGGTCTTTCACCTTCTTATTTAAATATATTCTTTGGTATTTTGTTTCCTTTTTTGCTATTTTGAAGGCTATTAAGTACTTGATTTAATACTCAGATTGACAGTTGTGAACATACATGAATGCTACTGATTTTTGTAATTTAATTTTGTAACCTGAAACTTTCCTGAAATTTTTTTTACCAATTTCATGAGATTTTTGGCAAAATTTTGGTTTTTTTTCTAGATATTAGAAAATATGATCTGATAACTGCAATAGTTTGACCTCTTCTTTCCCCATGTGGGTACCCTTGATTTTCATATCTTTTCTGATTGCTCTGGTTGGAATTCCCAGCCCTATATTGTCTTTATTACCCAAAGGCATCTACAGATTCAATGTAATTCCATTTAAAATACCAACATCATTTTTTTGTGGATCTGGGAAGACTGGAAAGCCATGTGTAGAAGATTGAAACAGGATCTACACTGCTCACCACTCACAAAAATTAATTAATACTCAAAAACAGACTTAAGCCAAAGAAATAAAACTATAATACTTGTAGAAGAAAATGTTAGAAAAATCTTCTAGCTATAGGCCTAGGCAACTAGATCTACCACTTGTTATTTATCCAAGGGAAAAATGTTATTTTATGCAAAAGACACAAACTTGAATGTTTATTTAATCACAATTCACAATTACAAAGATATGGAATCAACCCAAGTTCCCATCATTTCATGAGTGGATTAATATGTATAATGTGATATATGTATACTACGAAGTACTATTCAACCATAAACATAAACTATGACCTAATACCTTTTGTAACAACCTGGATGGAACTTAAGAACATTGTTCTGAGTGATGGATCACAATAATGGGAAAACAAACACAATATGTACCTAAAATTAAGTGGAATTAACTGGTCAACACCTATGTGCACATATGGCAGTAAAATTCAACGGAAATCAAGCAGATGGGAGGAGGAAGAGAGGACAGTTAAATACACACCTAAAAGGTACAGTGCATGCTATCTTGGTGATGGGCACACATGTCTTTAACTAAAACTGCACAAAATCAAATTATATAACCAAAACGCTTGCACCCACACATTGTTCTGATAATAAAAAAAAAAGAAAACTCATATTCTAAGTGAAGGAAGCCACACACACACACAAGAAACACATTGCGTACTATTTCATTCATATGCAATCTCCAGAATAGGTAAATCCATACAAAAGAAAGTAGAGTAGTGGTTTCTAGGGTTGGGGGAAGGGATGATGGGGAATAATCACCTACTAGATAGAAGGTTTACTTTTGGAATGACAAAAATTTGTAGAATGAGTGGTAGTGATTGTAAAACGTTGTGAGTATATTAAAAACTATTGAATTGTACCATTTAAGATGACTAAAATGATGACTTTTATGTTATATAAAATTTACCTCTATAAAAAATGTAGATTTTCAACAATATGGGGATATTAGAGTGGAAGCATACCCTGAGGATTGATGAATTATTAACTGCTAACATGCACAATATATTTGAGAGACTATTTTTACCTAAGGAAATTTATATATACGTAAATCTATATATATAATTGATTTTCAACCAACTACAAGCCAAGAAATAAAAAAAAATAATAAAATTTCCTAGGATTTGATCCCTGATTAGAGTATTGAAAACTGATTTTGGCATCCAGATTTGTGGGAGACAGACACATTTACCCAATTTACAATGTTCTACTGCCACACAAAGAAAATTTATCATCAAGTTTACAATTCACATTTCCTCAGAAACATTTATTTGAATGATGGATTCTAGACAGTAGACAAGTGTGTGACTTCAGAAAGTTGCTTTGTTTTATGAAGCACCAGAGCTTACTGAAACCAAAATAAGAAGTAAGAGCTATCTTTGCTTCAATCAAAGCAAATCCTTTTTTTAAACAATTTTATTATACCTTATTTTATTTTTAACTGATAAATTATAATTTTAAATATTTATGAGGTGGCATGTATTTTCGATACATATATATTTAGCAAAATGATCAAATCAGGCTAAGCACCTCAAATATGTGTCATTTTGTTGTAGAACATTTTAAGTCCTCTTTTTAAACTAATAATAATAATTATTTTTTATTTCAAATTATTAAGTGATACAATTTTTTTTGTATATATAGATAGCTTTTGCAGTGCTTGAGTCAGAACTATTAGCATGTTTATCACCTAGATAGTGTTAACTACAACCATTAAGTAGGTTTTTGCCCATCTTCTTCTTCACCTTCCACCTGCTTGGTTTCCAATGACTTCTCCTTTCCTCTATGCATATTTGTTCCTGTTGGTTAGCTCCAATTTATTAGAGAGGACATGTGGGCTTTGTTTTTCCATTATTGAGATACATCACTTAGGACAATGATCTCTATTTCCATCCAAAGTGCTGCACAAAGGATTAATTCATCCTTGTTTATAGCTGAGTAGTACTCCATTGTATACATATATCAGATTTTGTTAAACCACTCATGAATTGATGGGAATTTAGATAGATTCAGCATCTTTGCAATTGTCAAATGTGCTGAAGCAAATATTCAAGTGTAAGTTTCTTTCTTTCTTTCTTTCTTTTTTTTTTTTTTTTTTTTTGAGATAGAGTCTCACTTGTCACCCTCCATAGAGTGCTGTGAGATCACATTTCACAGCAATCTCCAACTCCTGGGATTAGGTAATTCTCTTGCCTCAGCCTCCCAAGTAGCTGGGACTACATGTGTCCATCACAACACCTGGCTATTTTTTGTTACAGTTTGGCCAGGGCTGGGTTTGAAGCCACCAACCTTGGTATATGAAGCCGGCACCTTACCCACTGAGCCACAGGTGCTGCCCTCAAGTGTAGGTTTCTTTTCTATAAAATGATTTCATTTCCTGTGGATAGATTTCCAGTTGTGGAATTGCCATGTTGAATTGTAGGTATGCTTTTATTTCTTATAGAAATCTCTATACTTTTTTACATAGAAGCTGTACTACTTTTCCATCCAACCAACAGTGTACGTGAGAGTACTCCTTTTGGACTTTTTAATAAAAGCCATTCACTACCTAAATATAAGCAAAAACAAAGGCCATCTGATCATCTCAATAGATGCAGATAAAACATTCAACAACACATAGCACCCTTTCATTATAAAAGCACTGAGAAAATGAGGCATAGAAGGAACATTATCTCAAATTATAAAAGCCATATATGAAAATTCACTGTCAACATCATACTGAATGAAAAGCATTCTCTCTAAGAACTAGAACAAAATAAGGATGTCCATTGTCATGATTTCTATTAAACATAGTGCTTAAAGTTCTAGCCAAAACAGTCAGACAAGAGAAAGAAAGAAATGAAATGCATTCAAATTCTCAATTTTTCATATGATATAATCTTATATTTAGAAAACCCAAAAGGCTCCACCAAGAGATTCCTGAAATTGATAAATAAAGAAGTCTTGGGTTACAAAATCAATATACACAAATTCATAGCATTTCTGTACAATAATAACAGTCCAGCTGACAATCAAATCAAAGACACACTACCATTCACAATAGCTAAAAAGCAAATAAAATATGTAGGAATAAATTTAATCAAGGTGGTGAAAAATCTAAAGTTCTCTACAAGGAGAACTATGAAATACTGCCTAAAGAAATTACAAGTGACACAAAGAAGTGGAAAAATATATCATACTTATGAATCAGTATAATCAACATAGTTAAAATGTTCATACTACTCAAAGTTATTTACATATTCAATTCAATCTCCATCAAAATACCAACTAGTAATTCACATATATAGAAAAAATAATTATATGCATTATTTAGAACCAAAAAACAGCTCTAATAGCCAAAGTAATCTTAAGCAAAAATAACAAATCTGAAGTTATTACATTACTAGAATTTAAACTATACTACAAGGCTATAGCAAACAAAGATATAATTCAATGGGAGTAGAATGGAGAATCCAGGTATAAAACTACCTACAACCAACTGATCTCTGACAAAACAGGCAATTATAGACACTGGGTAAAAGAAGCTTTATTTAATGAACAGTGTTTAAAGGCAAAGCATGAAAACATAAGAATTCTAGAAAGAAACTTAAAAAAATCTCTTCTAGATATTGGCCTAGGCAAAGAATTTTGACTAACACCCCAGAGGCAATTTTAGCAACAACAAAAATAGACAACTTACAGAATGGGAGGAAATATTTGGAAATTAAATACCTGATGATGGGCTAATATCCAGAATTTATGAAAAACTGAAAAAAATCAGTAAGAAAAGAACAAATACCCTCATTAAAAAGTAGGCAAAATATATGAAAAGAAGATTGATGAATGGCCAGTGAACACATGAAGAAATGCTTAACATCACTAATCATCAAGAAAACACAAACAAAACCATAATGGGATAAAGCCTCTTTTTTTTTAGTGTGTCTTTGATTTGACACCATACTTTTTTTGTTTTTTTGAGACAGTTACACTTAGTTGCCCTGGGCAGAGTGCTGTAGCATCATAGCTCGCAGCAAGCTCAAACTCTTGGCTTCAACTGACTCTTGCCTCAGTCTCCTGGGTAGCTGGGACTACAGGCCTGCACCAACAATCCCAGCTAATTTTTCTATTTTTGTTTGGTAGAAACAGGGTCTTACTCTTGCTCAGACTGCTCTTGAATTCCTGACCTCAAGCAATCCACTCACTTTGGCCTCCCAGTGTGGCTAGGTATGAGCCACGAGGCCCGGACTCAATATTAATTGATGTTTCAATTATGGAAGCATTATTCACAATAGTGAAGAAGTGGAAACATTGAAGTGACCACCAGGATATGATTGAATTTAAATATATATATATATATAATATATATATATGTATAATATATATATACATATACATATATTTCATTGTACATACACACACACAATATACTACTAATAATATGATCTTAAAAATTTAAAAATTCTGGGGAATTCTTCCATTTGCAACAATATAGATGAAGGTAGGGGATATTATACTAAGTGATATAAGCTAGACACAGAAAGACAAATACTGTATGATATCACTTTTGCATGGAATCTAAAAAAGTCAAACTCATAGAAATAAAAGGTAAAATTGTGGTTACTAGAGACTGAGAGGGATGAATGGTTAAAGGTCAAATGTTGAACAAAGGATACAAGGTTCAGTTAGATAAGAGAAATAAGTAAGGGTGATCCATTGTACAGCATGATAAACTCTGCTTTTATTTATTTTATAAATTAGAATTCTGCAAAATGTTTCATTTTTGAAGAAGATTTAATTGCTTAAAAAGATAAATCAAATATCATTGGCCATAAAAAAGATTGTTTGCAAGCTACCTGACTAAAGAGCTTTAAAATTCATTCCATATTTGATGTTCTACTTGAATATTGTGACCTTTGACACTGAAGCTCACTCCTGACATCTATGAGAAATTCCTACCCAGAAGGATAATTGCAAGTCTTGCACAAAAATTTTTATTTAACAATTCCTGATAGTTCATACTATAGACCAGGCATCCTCAAACTACGGCCCGCGGGCCACATGAAGCGGTGTGAATTGTACTTGTTCTCGTTTTGTTCTTTACTTCAAAATAAGATATGTGCAGCGTGCATAGGAATTTGTTCATAGTTTTTTGTTTTAAACTATAGTCCGGCCTTCCAACAGTCTGAGGGACAGTGAATTGGCCCCCTGTTCAAAAAGGTTGAGGGCACCGGCATAGACCAAGATGCTGCTCCTAGAGACATGGAATAGTTATTAACTTTAATTCTCATGGAAGAACTATAAACCAGACACTGTTTTCATCCCAATTTTACAGAAGAGAAAGTGAGGAAAAACAGATTAAGAAAATTATCCCTAAATTGATCTCCTTTGTAAATAAATAAAGAAAATTTCCCAAAGCAACAGTGAATGACAGAGGTGGAAATTGAATTCAATTAAGGTGGCTTCACAGATTTGTAATGCAATCTTTCCATATTAGTGAAGCTATTTTTCCATATTAATAAAAATGTAGTAGTTCAGCTCATTTTTGTAGGTTTTTGAACTACTAAATTAGGTAATCATCTGTACTCTCTTATGGACTTTTCCTGTGACATTAGAAATTACCTTTTGATGGCTGTATAAACTATGAGAATCCCTTCTTGAATAGAAGTTAATCTTTCTGTGAGTTTGTTTTCTTATATCTTTTAATAAAGGAAAATATTACTACATGCAACTTAAATAACTAATTAGTTGTCTATTAGATGGACCTAGAATTGCAGTGCTGACAATTCTATGCCCTGATAAAACCTGACAATTAACCCTAGAAAGCCATGATGGCAACATTCCAAGGACTTCATCATTGTCTTCTTGATGAATACATCTAGCTCAAAATTTTTCTAAGGGATATAATTTAACCAACTCTTCTTGTGACATATTTATCTGTTCTCTCAAATATCTACAAATTACTATTTATTTATAAAACTTATGATCATGTGTTTATGTTCATAATATATAAAATTACTAGTAAAATACTGATCGAGAATATTACTTTGCAACACGTTCTTTAGCAACTTCTTTCATAATAATAAGTTAGATACCTAACAAAATGGAGCATGAATGTAAGAGCAGTTTAAATCCCTTCATATTCAGCAATAAGGTATAGAGTCCAGTGGATATTTATTGATATTATTTGGGTTAGCTAAATAATTTCTCGAATGAACAACTGATATAACAAAGTTTAATTAAAAAAAATTAGAAGGGCAATAAAAACTCCTTTCCAATGATTGAATATATTTCTATTATTAACTGTATATTTATGTCCAATTTGGCAAAAGTGTGTTTATTTATACCACAAAAATAGTCCATAGTATAAACATTCTCTATTCACTCAACATTTTTAAAGGGATGTTATAGGTTTAGATAACTTGATTTTGTGAAATAAATTCTGAAAATATTTCAAATTGTAGAAAATAAGACTCATGAGAACAACTGGAAAGGACTAAGCCTATTTTGTCTGAATTCGAGAAGAGAACTTAATAATGAATTTTAAGTTCATGAGGTCTTTTATACAATGACACTGCATGCATGCCTTCCATCTCCAATGAAAGAAAAGAAGAAAGAAAAAGTTAAAACTATTAGATTATGGATTGACTAAGCTAAACAATCAAATGAGACACTGCAAGTGTTACTGATTGAGAGTCTATTTCTTTAAGGAGAAATAAAGAATAATAAAAAATAAAGTAAAACAAAGTTCATATATTAAAGAATGGAATATTATAACTATGACAGAAAGGGGGGCTTTGCTAAACATATTTAAGAATCTGAGTATCTCTTCCAATGATAAGGCAAAATTTAATATCTTTGTTACTCAAACTGGCAGGGAAACTTACCTTGAACACATAAGAAATTCTAGTACAGAGATTTCTGATAATAAAGGAGTGTGTTCTTTCATCTGGAGCTGCTATGCATGAGCCAAATAAAGATAGTCAACACATTTGTGCTTAATTCACCTTACTCAGATAATCAGGCTATTATCTCATTAAGACCAAGGAAATTTCCACTATTTCTTATCTTATACATCTATGCAATAAGAGGATTTGATTCACTGCTAA
Source organism: Loris lydekkerianus (assembly GCA_963574355.1). Lineage (NCBI taxonomy): Eukaryota > Metazoa > Chordata > Mammalia > Primates > Lorisidae > Loris > Loris lydekkerianus. The sequence goes on along the minus strand of CAUYPK010095102.1, from coordinate 2,846 downwards.
GATAGTGTTTTCACATTCATATTTTTCTCAGAATTTGCAATTCACCCTAGCATTCTGTGATTCTGTGAACATTAAATTATTCCAAAATCCCTAATTGATAATATAATAGGCAAATGCCCATGGGACATTTTAATTTAAAAACATATGAGAGATATCATATGCATTTTGTGTTTGTGAGTCTGTGTGAATGCTTGCTTGTATTAGTAGAAGATTTCTAAGTTTGGTAAACAAACACAGTTTCTGATCAATCAAGAAATTTTGTATATTTGATTTATTATAGTTGTAAAATGTGAAACCCAAGAGAACAGAACTTACAGTGGTTCCTAAGTGATACTCCGTACTTTTAAATTAATGTTTTATGACATTACTATGCAATTTTTCATTCAAATTGGAGAATTATTTTCTGTTCTCTCTTCTTGAATAAATAGCTTGAAACAATATACTCTGATAACCATTCTGGCTGAAAATTATATCTGCCCCCTGTTCAGAAATATGTTACAATTTAAATTAGTATTTCTGGTAAATATACACAAACACTTCCCTAAACATATTTTACAGTAGCTACATCACCAAATTATGTATGTTCTAATGCAGAACAATTTGTATTCAAGTCATTCTGCTGTCCCATTAAACCTTATATATAATATATATGTTTATTTATATATAATAAGTTGATATATAATATAACATATATTATATACATTATATGATATAACATATATTATATACATTATATAATATAACATATCATATTTTCTTTGAAAGTCATGCAACAAAGGAAAAGAAACACACTGTAAAAGAAAGAAGGTAATGGGTGGGGCCACATCTATGGTGCATCTTAGAATGGGTACAGGCGATTGCACTAATGTACACAGCTATGATTTAACAATAAAAAAAAATGAAAAACAAATAAAAGTCCAAATTCTAAAAAAAAAGAAAAAAAAAAGAAAGAAAGAACAGCCACTTTCCTTTGCATTTTAATTTTTGTGGCTTAAATTTTGTTTTGATGATAAAATATTTTTTTCCATAAAGGAAATTCCACATTTTAGATAATATTATGAATCACCATGCAATGTCGATTCATTTGGTTTTCAACATACAACAAATGATGAAGCAGAAAAACTATTTATTTATTCATTTATTTATTTATTTATTTATTTATTTAAACAGTCTTATTCTGTTGCCTTGGGTAGAGTATTTTAGTGTCATTGCTCACAGCAACCTCAAACATTTGGGCTCAAACAATCTTCTTGCTTCAGCCTCCTGAGTAGCTGGGACTACAGGTACCTGCTACAATACTCAGCTCATTTTTCTATTTTTACTGTAGAAGAGGTCTTGTTGTTTCTTAGGCTTCTCTCACAAATTCTGATCTCTGGCAACTTTGGACTCCCAGAGTGCTAGAATTATAGGCATGAGTGACTGCACAAGCCAGAAAAAAATCACTTTATAGTTTATTCCTGGCAACTATAATTCACTGAGATTTTATAAACATTTATTGATTATTTATTGTGTGTCAATCTCTTATTAATTACCACTGATTAACAATGAATTAAACAGAGAGGTTCCCTGATCTCAGAGAAATTACATTCTATAGGAACAGGAATTAGAATAGGTGGAGGAGGGTATAAAAACATGAATAAATAATTAAGAACATTTTGATATATATGTTTTATATATATATCCTAAATATATGTATTTAGGAGACCTCATGTTCTCTCATGTTCTTTGTTAGATTATGATTCTATATAATTTCCCTGATCTCAGAGAAATTGCATTCTATAGGAACAGGAATTAGAATAGGTGGAGGAGGGCATAAAAACCTGAATAAATCATTAAGAACATTTATATATTTTATATATATATATATATATATACATATATATATATATATACTAAATATACATATATTTATGAGACCTCATGTTCTCTCATGTTCTTTGTTAGATTATTTTATATATATATATATATATATATATATATATATACATATTTGATGTACAACAATACATATATTTAGGAGACCTCATGTTCTCTCATGTTCTTTGTTAGATTATGATATATATATATATGGTGTACAACATTATGTTTTGTTACACAAAGTGAAATGGTTGCTATACTAATCAAATTAACATCATCTCACATAGTTACACTTTATTTAAATATATAAATATTGGATATTTCTTTTCTTCTGCTGAGTTTAGACTTAGATCATTCTTCTTTTTTCCAATTCCATAAGATGGTTTGTGAGTTTGCTTTTGTGCTCTCTTTCTGTTTTTTTTTTTTTTTTTTTCAAACACTTCTAATATTTATTTTTTATTTTTTTTAATTAAATTATAGCTGCGTACATTGATATGATCATGGGGCATCATACACTAGCTTCACAGACCATTTGACACATTTTCATCACAAGAGTTAACATAGCCTTCCTGGCATTTTCCCAGTTACTGTGCCAAGACATTTACATTCCACATTTACTAAGTTTCACATATACCCTTGTAAGATGCCCCGCAGGTGTAATTCCACCAGTACCCCTCCCTCCACCTCCCTCCCTCCTCGCCTTTTCCCCCGTTCCCCTATTCTTAGGTTGTAACTGGGTTATAGCTTTCATGTGAAAGCCCTAAATTAGTTTCATAGTAGGGCTGAGTACATTGGGTACTTTTTCTTCCATTCTTGAGATACTTTACTAAGAAGGATATGTGCTCTCTTTCTATATTACGAATGTAGACTTCTAAAGCTATAAGTTTTCCTCTCAGGACTATTTTGCTGTATCCCGCAGGTTTTGGTAGCTTGTGTTTTCACTTTTGTTATCCTCAATTAAATTATTTCCTCTTTTTTCTTTTTTTCTT
>CAUYPK010095098.1:0-10341 GCA_963574355.1 Loris lydekkerianus | reverse complement strand
CAGCCTTAAAGAAAGATGGAGACTTTACCTCTTTCATGTTTACATGGATGGAGCTGGAACATATTCTTCTTAGTAAAGTATCTCAAGAATGGAAGAAAAAGTATCCATTGTACTCAGCCCTTCTATGAAACTAATTTATGGCTTTCACATGAAAGCTATAACCCAGTTATAACCTAAGAATGGGGTAAGGGAGAAAGGGAGGGGGAGGTACAGGGGAGGTTGGCGGAGGGAGAGTGATTGGTGAGATTACACCTGTGGTGCATCTTACAAGGGTATATGTGAAACTTAGTAAATGTAGAATGTAAATGTCTTAACACAATAACTAGGAAAATGCCAGGAAGGCTATGTTAACCAGAATGATGAAAATGTGTCAAACGATCTATAAAACCAGTGTATGGTGCCCCATGATCGCATTAATGTACACAGCTATGATTTAATAATAAAAAAACAAACAAACAAACAAAAAACAAGTCCACAGTGATTAAAACAGCATGGTAAGGCGGTGCCTGTGGCTCAAAGCAGTAGGGCACCAGTCCCATATACCTGAGGTGGTGGGTTCAAACCCAGCCCCGGTCAAAAACTGCAAAAAACAAACAAACAAACAAAAAACCCAGCATGATACTAGCATAAAAATAGAGACATAGATCTATGGAACAGAATTAAGAATCTAGGGATGAAATCACCCTCGCATTGCCATTTGATTTTCAAACTAAACAAAAGCATACACTGGGGAAAAGAATCCCTATTTAATAAATGGTACTGGGCGCAGTGCCTGTAGCTCAAGCCGCTAAGGCGCCAGCTACATACACCAGAGCTGGTGGGTTCGAATCTGGCCCAGGTCTGCCAAACAATGACAACTACAAAAAAATAGCCAGGTGTTGTGGTGGGCACCTGTAGTCCCAGCTACTTTTGGGAGGCTGAGGCAAGAGAATCGCTTAAGCCCAGGAGTTTGAGGTTGCTGTGAGCTGTGATGCCACAGCACTCTACCCAGAGCTATAGCTGTTGGCTCTGTCTCAAAAAAATTTATCAATCAACCAATCAGTCAATCAGTGGTGCTGGGAGAACTGGTTAGCCAACTATAAACTACTGAAAGTGTACCAGTACCTTTTACCACTTATAAAACTTAACTCATACTGGATAAAAGATTTAAATCTAAGACATGAAAAAAAATTTTAGAAGAAAGTGTGGGAAAAACTGTTAATGATATTGGTCTTGGGAAAGAATTCATGAATACCCCATCATCAATGGCATCAACAACAAAAATAAATAAATGGGACCTAATCAACTTAAAAAGTTTATGCACAGGTAAGGATACATCAACAAAGCAAATAGCCATCAGAGTGGAAGAAGTTACATGTTATGAATCGGACAAAGGACTAGTGACCAGAATATATGAAGAAGTCAAGCAAGGGGAAGTGGAGCAAGGTGGTGGACTAGAGACATCTCCTTAGCAGTCACTCATGGTGAGATGGGACAGAGGACTTCAGCCAAGTCAAGCAACATAATTCTGGGTTGTCCTGCCCAGAAACATCATTCTGGATGCACAGTAAGCAGTAGAGGACTCCAGGAGCCAATGAGGAAGTCAGGAGCAGTGGAGGACCTGGACAGAAGGCGAGTGCCTTGGTGTGGGCAGTAGTCAGCTGGCCCTCTGGTGCAGGGCTAGAGACAGGGAAAGCCTTTCCTGCAGTTTTGTTCTGAACTTGGGTGCTCACTGGATTAAACTTGGAAGGGTTTAAGTGAGCAAGTAAACTTGGAACAGTGCCTGGTGGCTGGAATTTAATCACTGGGTGGGTTGGAACTCACATTGCTTGGCGACTAGCCGGGCACTGCCATTGTGGGAAGTCTGCTGGGGAGGAACACCCTACAGGGTCCTATTGTGTGATCGGTTCTGATGTGCCTCCTGAGCTTGGGTAGCCACCTTGGGGTGAGTTGGGCAGCTCCTGCACCCCTGGGAAAGCCACTTTGTGGCCAAGAGGCCCTGTTTGTAAGGGACACTATGTCTCCTAAGAAGTCTGGTAAGAGCTTCAGGCTCCCAACGCTGTGGGCATTGAATGCTTGTGAAATGACCAGGCCCTGACTGAAGGCAAATAAGTCAGGAAGACGGGACCAGGATTCCTCGGCAACTAGGTAATGGCTTCTGATCCCCATCCTGTACAGCAGAATCAGCGTGTGTTTCATGTCTCCTAACCCCACAGCGCCACCTGATGTTCAGGCAATGTATTACATTATAAGCCTTTTTATCTCTTTTCTCCTGTCTTGGAGCAATATATATATGTGTATATATATATTTTTTTCTTTCTCAATTTTTTTCTTTAGTTTTTTTGTTTTCTGTATTCTTTTGTTGTATTTTTGTTTTCTCATTTTTACTTTCTTCGGTAGCAAGGGCTCCATTTTTGCTATGGTTTTTTTGCCCCTTTTATTTTTTCATTCTTTTCTATTTCTCTCCTTTTCGTGGTAAAGATTGTTCTACTTTTCTCATCTTTTCTCAGTAAATTTCTCATACAACTAGGATACCCTTTTTCTTAAACATCTTATGTAATTTTATTTTAAGTTATTATTACTGTTCCTTTTTCTGATCTGTTTTATTCAGTTTCATTCTGTATTGTATTTATGGGACAGAGTCTTATTCTGAGGCCTGGGCTGAGGTGTCACGGCCTTGGGTCCCTGGTCTAGAGTATTTTTCTAGCTTTGGCCTTTGGAAAGATATATTGGTAGGTCCCCACTGCAACATACTGCTGATTTTTCTTTTTTTATATTTGGTGAAGGTGGGGTCTTGCTTTTGCTCAGGCTGGTAAGGGGTCCTGACCTCAAGGGACCCACTCACCCCAGTCCCCCACAGTCCACACAAAGCACCTTGGTGAACACAACTATTTCTCCTGTGTCTTTCTGTCCTGCTTCTCTCCTTTTTTCCCACATTTTCTTCCTGTTATGCCTGTTTTGTTATTTTATTTTTCTCTTTATCTTTTTCTTTCTTTTCTATCATCTCATTCTATTCTCCTCTCTTCCTTTTGGAGTTATACCAAAAGGACACTTCAACACCTAAGCACAGAGACAAGGTAATTTAAAGTGAAGGAGGGCTGGGCACCTTGGCTTCCCAGAGTGTTAGGATTACATGTGGTGGCTCACACATGTAATCTTAACACTTTGGAAGGCCAAGGTGGGGGAATCTCTTGAGCTTAGGAGTGAGACCCTGTCTCTAGCCTGAGCAGGAGTGAGACCCTGTCTCTAGCCTGAGCAGGAATGAGATCCTGTTTCTAGTAGAAGTGAAAAACTGAGGCAGAAGGATCTCTTAAGCCCAAGAGTTTGAGGTTGCTATCAACTGCAATGCCACAGCATTCTACTGAGGACAAAAAAGTGAGACTGTCTCAAAAAAAAAAAAAAAAAAAAAGAAAAAAAATAAAGTGAAGGATGAAGTGAAAGTTAAAAGTCGGGGAAGGAAGTGATCAAGAAGAAAACACATATGAGAAGGAACTAACAAAAACTCTGGCAACATGAAAAACCAGATCCCCAAGAGATCACAGAGGATTCCACCTATAAATGATGGAGATTGGCTACCATAGCACAGTGGTTGCAGGGCTAGCCACATATACTGAAGCTGGCAGGTTTGAACCCAGCCTGGACCAGCTAAACAACAATGACAACTGCAATAAAAAATAGCTGGGTATTGTGGCGGGTGCCTATAGTCCCAGCTATTTGGGAGGCTGAGGCAAGAGAATCGCTTAAGCCCAAGAGTTTGAGGTTGCTGTGAGCTGTGATGTCACTGCACTCTACAGATCGTGATATAGTGAGATTCTGTTTCAAAAAAAAAAGAAAGAAAAAAAGAAAGATGATGGAAATGACAGGGCATTTAAAATATGGATAGTAAAAGCAATAAAAAGAGTCGATGGGATAGTGGAAAAACAACGAAAGGAAATCTAAAAATTGACCCAAATAATGAATGAGAGACATGAAGAAATTAGAAAAAATATATTGGAGGGTAAAGAATTGAAGGAGTCAGTCAGAGAACTTATAGATGCATTAGAAAGAATCATTAACAGATTAAACCTTGGAGAAGAAAGAATCTCGGAGGATAAGACTCTTGAGCTAAACCAGGCATTTAAAGAGGCAGAAAAGAAGAGAGAAACATCAGTGCTATTACTTTTGGAGAATTATGGGATTTCACAAAATTTTCAACAAATGAATTATAGGTATCCCTGAAGGGGAAAAAAAAATGACCCAAAGGAATGGAAGACCTACTGCAGGGTATCATAAATGAAAATTTCCTAAGCATCATTCTGACATATTCCTTTTAGAGGGATATTGATCTGTGGGTCATTTCAACTCAAACAGAGCTTATCTCCAAGACACATTGTAATGAACCTGTCCAAAATCAGGATGAAAGAGAAAATTCTGTAAGCAGCCAGCAGTAAGTGCCAATTGACCTACAAGGGCTAGTCCATCATGGAAAAGCAGGCTTTTCATCTGAAAACAAAAACCAGAAGACAGTGGTCATAAACTTTAACCTTCTTAAAAATCAGTTTTCAGCCCAGCAATCTGTATCCTGCTAAACTACACTTCAAAATCAATGGAGAAAACAAATCTTTTACTGACATGCAAACATTGAGGAAATTTGCCACAAGACCAGCTCTACAGGAAACACTCACACCTCTTTTTCACACTGACCATCACAATAGACCACCAGCAAAGCAACCACCCAGAAACTAAAGGACAAAACCTAGCTTCCACAATGGTGGAAAGTATAAAACTAACTAATAGCCTTTCACAAAATAAGATGAATAGAACTCCAGCATATGTATCAGTTCTCTCAATAAATGTATTTTTGTTTTTTTGAGACAAAAACAGAGAGTCTCAAGCTGTTGCCCTGGGTAGAGTGTCATGGTGTGACAGCTCACAGCAACATCAAACTCTTGGGCTTAAGTGATTCTCTTGCCTCAGCCTCTCAAGTAGCTGGGTGTACAGGTGCCCGCCACAACGCCCGGCTATTTTTTGGTTGTAGTTGTCATTGTTGTTTTATTGTGGGTGGGTGGATTTGAACTTAACAGGTCTGGTGTATGTGGCTGGCACCCTAGCCACTTGAGCTACAGGCGCTGAGCCTCTGTAAATGTAAATAGCTTGAATTCCCAACTGAAGAGGCACAGGCTGGCTGATTGGATAAAAAAGCACAAGCCATGTATATGTGATTGGATAAGAAAAGCATAAGCCATGTACATGTGATTGGATTTAAAAAAGCACAAGCCATCATTGTCTTCAGGAAACACCTAACCTCAGTGACAAAACAAGACTCCATAAAGGATTAGAAAACAATATTTCAGGCAGATTGAATCAGAAGAAAGGAGGGATTACAATTTTATTTTCAGATGCAAGTAGATGTAAAGCAACTAAAGTTAAGACAAAGATGATCACTTCATACTGATCAAGGGAACAATACAACAAGAGGACATTTCAATTCTAAATATTTATGCATCCAACTTAAATGTTCTCAGATTTATGAAATGAAATGAAGATTGGTTGGAATATATGATATGACAACACCATAATAGCTGGAGACTTTAACCCCTCCTCCCCCCGAATAAACTGGACAGATCTCTAAACAGATACTAAATAAAGAAATAAGGACTTAAATGACACCCTGGAACAATTGGGCTTAATAGAAATATACAGAACCTACTATTTAGAGTTAATGAATATATATTATTCTTATCAACCCATAGAACATACTTCAAAATAGATCATATCCTAGGACACAAATCAAACCTCAACAAAATTAAAAGAATTGAAATTATACCTTGTATCTTTTCGGATCACAAGGCAATAAAGGCGAAATTCAACTCCAACAAAAGTTTTCATCACCACACAAAGGCATGGAAACTAAACTTTATACTGAATGAGAGTTGGATCAAGGAGAAGGTAAAGGAGGAAATTATTAAGTTCCTCGAACATAGTAACAGTGAAGCCACAGGCTATCAAAACCTGTGGGATACTGCAAAAGCTGTCCTAAGAGGAAAATGTATCTGATTAGATGCCTATATCTGAAAAAACAGAGATCACATCAGCAACCTAAGGAATCATCTTGAGGAAATGGAGAAGGAAGAGCAATCCAGTCTCAAACCCAGAAGAAGAAAAGAAATAATCAAAGTTAAATCAGAAATAAATGAAATTGAAAACAAAAGAATCATTCAGAAAAGTAATAAAACAAAAAGCAGGTTCTTTGAAAAGGTAAATAAAATCTAAACTTTTGGCCAGATTAACTAGAAACAGAAACCTCAATCAGAAATGAGAAAGGGCAAATAACAGCACAGAGACATAAGAGATTATCTCTGACTACTACAAAAAACTCTATGCCTAGAAATTTGACAATGTAGAGGAAATGGACCAATACCTGGAATCACACCATCTCCCTAGACTTAACCAGGAAGTCACTATCAAGCACCAAAGTTGAAGAAAGATTAAAAAAAGCTTCCAACAAAAAAGGTCCTGGACCACATGGGCTCACACTAGAATTCTATCAAACCTTCAAACAAGAGCTTATACCTTGAAAACATTGAGAAGGAAGGAACCTTCTACAACACATTCTTTTTTTTTTTTTTTTTTTTTTTTGAGACAGAGTCTTACTATGTTCCCCTCGGTAGAGTGCTGTGGTGTGGTGTCATAGCCCACAGCAACCTCAAACTCTTGGGCTTAAGTGATTCTCTTTCCTGAGCCTTCCAAGTAGCTGGCACTACAGGTGCCTGCCACAATGCCCAGCTATTTTTATTTTATTTTATTTTATGTTATTTGAGTCAGAGTCTCACTTTGTTGGTAGAGGCCATGGCATTGTAGCTCACAGCAACGTCTAGCTCTTGGGCTTAGGTGATTCTCTTGCCTCAGCCTCCTGAGTAGCTGGGCCTATAGGCACCTGCCACAATGCCTGGCTATTTTTTGTTGCAGTTTGGCTGGGCTGGGTTCAAAACTGCCACCCTCAGTATATGGCGCTGGCACCCTACTCACTGAGCCACAGGCACCTCCCTCACGCCAAGCTTTTTTTTTTGTTGTTTCAGTTGTCCTCGTTTTAGCTGGCCTGGGCTGGGTTGGAACCCACCAGCCTGGGTGTATGTGGCTTGCACTCTACCCACTGAGTATGGGTGCCACCTAGAACACATTCTATGAAGCAAACATCACCCTGATACCAAAATTAGGAAAGAACTCAGCTAAAAAGAAGAACTACAGACCAGTTTCACTAGTTATTGTTGGAAAAATACTCAATAATATTTTAGCAAATAGATTACAGCTACACGTTAAAAAATTACACATCATGATCAGTTAGGCTTCATCCCAGGGAGTGCAAGGCTGGTTTAATACAAATGCATTAATGTAATCTACTGTGTCAACAGAAGTAAAACAAGGACCATATAATTCTTTCAATAGATGCAGAAAAAGCATTTGACAAAATTCAGGTTCCTTTTCTAACAATACTTAAGAACATAGGCATAAGCGGCACATTTCTTAAACTGATTGAAGCCATCTATGACCCACAACTAATATACTCAGTGGAGCAAAACTGAAAGCTTTCAGTTTTCTCTGAAAAGTTAGAATTGGAACTGAAAGTTAGAACTAAAACTGAAAGTTAGAACTGAAACCAGACAAGGATGTCCACTGTTCACTGTAGTGATGGAAGTTCTAGCTAATGCAATCAGATAAGAGAAGACTATTAAGGGCATCCAAATGGAGGAAGTGAAAGTCAAACTCTCATTCTTTGCTGATGATATGATCTCATACTTTAAAAAAAAACCTAGAGACTCAACTACAAAACTCGTGGAAGTCATTAAGAAATACATTGCCCCGTATAAAATCACTGTCTACAAAGCAGTCGCCTTTGTATACACCAGTATCAACCAAGTTGAGAAGTAAATGAAGGGCATAGTTCCCTTCACAGGAGCTTCAGAGAAAATGAAATGCTTAGGAATACACCTAACAAAAGAGGTGAAGGATCTCTGCAAAGAGAATTGTGAAACCCTAAGAAAAGAAACAGCAGAAGACATTAACAAATGGAAGATCATAGCATGCTTTTGGCTGGGAAGAATCAATGTTGTTAAAATGTCTATACCCAAAGCAATTTACAGGATTTCATGCAATCTCCATTAAAACACCAACATCATAGTTTGAAGAACTGGAAAAAGTAGTTCTTAATTTTGTATGGAACCAGAAAGAACCCTGTATAGCCAAGGCAATTCTTAGTAATAAAGGCAAAACCAGAGGCATCACTTTACCAGACTTCAGGTCATAAGTCGACAATGATCAAAACACCATGGTATTGGCACAGAAATAGAGAAATAAACATATGGAATAGAATTGAAAACCAGGAGATGAAACCAGTTCTTAACGCCATGTGATCTTCAGTAAACCAAACAAAGGCATGCACAGGGGAAACAAATCCCTATTCAACATACCATGCTGGAAGAACTGGATAACCACATATAAAAGACTGAAACTGGACCTGCACCTTTCACCCTTACAAAAATTCACTCAAGATAGATAAAAGATTTAAATCTAAGACATGAAGTGATAAAAATCCTAGAAGAAAGCATGAGAAAAACTTTTGGGAAAGATTTTATGAAGAAGACTTCAGTGGCAATTGCAAGAACAAAAATTAAAAAATGGGACTTAATTAAGCTGAAAAGCTTCTGCACAGCTGAGGACGTAACAATTAAGTCAAATAGACAACCTTCAGAATGGGAAAAGATATTTGCATGTTATGAATCTGACAACGAGTTGATTAGAATCTGTAGAGCACTCAATCAAAAAAAAGCAAACCTATCACTGGACAAGAGTATGAACAAAATCTGCTTTAAGGAAGACAGATTAGTGGCTAACACTTGAAAAAAATGTTCATTTTCCCTAATCATCAGAGAAATGCAAATCAAAACCACCCTGAGACATCACCTAACCCCAGTGAGAATAGTCCACATCACAGAGTCTCAAAGCTGCAGATGCTGGCATGGATGTGGAGAGAAGGGAACATTTTTATGCTGTTGGTGGGACTGCAAACTAATACAGTCTCTTTTTAAAGAAGTATGGGGAATCCTCAAAGAAGTCAAAATAGATAGACCTTCCATTTGATCCTGCAATCCCATTATTAGCCACCTACCCAGAAGAACAAAAATCATATTATCATAAAGACATTTGCACTAGATTGTTTATTGCCACACAATTTACAATCACCAAGTTGTGGAAACAACCTAAATGCCCATCAACCCATGAATGGATTAATAAGCTGTGGTATATGTATAACATGGAATACTATTCAGCCATTAAAAAAGATGGAGACTTTACATCTTTTGTATTAGCCTAGATTAAGTTGAAACATAATCTTAGTAAAGTATAATAAGAATGGAAAAGTGAGTATCCAATGAACTCAATACCAACATGAAGCCAGTAGACAATCTAATATACGCCCACATAAGAGAGCTCAATTCAAGTGGCAGGAGAAGGAAATAGGAAGGAGAGGGGAGGAGAGAGGGGGATTGGTGTGCTTGTACTTAGTGGGCATAATGTAAGATCATATGGCACACCTCTTGGGTTCAGGATACAACTACAATAGGGACTCTGCCTAATAAATGTAATCATTGAAATCTAATTGTTTGTGCCCTGACATCAATCTGAAATTAAAGAAAAAAGAACTCAAGGAAATCAAGAAAAGAACAGATAATTCCATCAATCAATGGGTGACATGAACAGAACTTTTTCCTAGGAAGGCAGACTGAATAGCCAACAAACACATGAAAAATGCTCATTGTCTCTAATCATTAGAGAGATGCAAATCAAAACCATTCTGAGATACTACTTAATGCTACTGAGAATAGCCCACATCACAAGGTTCCAAAGCTGCAGATGCTAGTGTGCGTGAGGAGAAAAGGGTCCATTTATGCACTGTTGGTGGGATTGCAAAATAGTACAGCCACTTTGGAAAGAAGTATGGGGAATCCTCAAAGATCTAAAAGTAGACCTCCCATTTGATTCTGTAGTCTCATTACTAGATGTCTATCCAGTAAGAAAATAATCCTTTCAACATAGGGCATTTGCACTTGAATATTTAGAGCAGCTCAATTCAGAAATGCAAAAATAAGGAAACAACCCAAGTGCCCATTAACCCACAAATGGATTAATGAAGTGTGGTGTGTGTATATCATGGAATACTATTAGGTCATTTCAAAAGTTTTTTCCGTTTTTATGAGTCTACTTTAAACTGTAATATCTCAGTGAATATTTATTCAATTTAATTGAAATAAGCGCCATTTGAATCAGTGCACTTTTGCCAACGTAACACAAGTCGATTAATTCCATCGGCATAAAAATTGGGTGCTC
>CAUYPK010095095.1:0-37641 GCA_963574355.1 Loris lydekkerianus | reverse complement strand
TACAACCAGACAGGCAAGAAAAACATCCTGACCATTGGATTACCACACCTGCTCCGGGAATTCCCCACCCTCTCATACCTCTGAGCACACCTCCCCCCTCCGCTTGTGTTTATATAGCTGTCAAAAAATAAAGTTTTGGGGAGTTTGATCAGAATCCTGTCTTGCTCCCCATTCTTCGTGTCTCTTGTTCCCTTGTTCCACTCTCTCCCTTCATACCCTAGGTCCCTGCTGAACTAGCCCCGCGGGCCAGGGCAATTCTCAGCAGGTGTCTGCTTTGGAAATAGCCCCACCTTCCTATCTGCCTCCACCCAACCTCCTCTGGCAGATCTGGTAGTAGGTGATCATGGAAACCAGCCCTTCACATTAACTCCAAAAAATAAACACCACTGGATACCCAAATCTCTCAAATCCCAGGAAACACCTTTTATTTTTTATTTTTTTTTAACACTCACGTTTTAAAGGGACCTCTCCTCCAGGAGGCTTGGAGGATTAAAGGGGTAAATACCTGCTAAACTGTTAGTATTGGCATGGTTTTGCTTAGATTCTTCCCAAGGAAATGGCCAAACTATCAAACTGGCTGTACTGTTTTTGCATTCCTATTAGCAATGAATGACAGTTCCTGTTGTACATTCTTTTTTTGTTTTTTTTTTATTGTTAGAGATTCATTGAGGGTACAAAGAATTAGGTTACACTGATTGCATTTGTTAGATAAAGTCCCTCTTATAACTGTGTCCCGCCCTTAAGAGGTGTGTCATACACCATGACCCTCTATCCTCCTCCTTCCTCCCCTCTCCTCTCCCTTACTCATTCCCCTACCTCCCCTTTGTATTAGCTCATCAACTGCCTTCATATTAGAATAGAGTACATTGGATTCTTGCTTCTCCATTCTTGTGATACTTTACTAAAATGTGTTCCACCACCTTCCAGGTTAATGGAAAAGATGCAAAATCTCCTTTTTAGTGGCTGAATAGTATTCCATGGTGTATATATATATATATATATACCACAGCTTGTTAATCCACTCCTGGGTTGGTGGGCATTTAGGCTATTTCCACATTTTGATGACTGTAAATTGAGCTGGGATAAACAGTGTAGTGCAAGTGTCCTTATGATAACAGGATTTGTTTTCTTCTGGGTAGATGCTTAGTAATGGGATTGCAAGATCAAATGGTAGGTCTGACTGGAGTTCTCTGAGGATTCTACATACTTCCTTCCAAAAAGGTTGTATTAGTTTGCAGTCTCACCAACAGTATAAAAGTGTTCCCTTCTCTCTACTTCCACACCAGCATCTACAGCTTTGAGACTTGTGATGTGGGCCATTCTCACTGGGGTTGGGTGATATCTCTGGGTAGTTTGGATTTGCATTTCTCTGAGGATTATGGAAGATGAGCATTTTTTCACGTTTGTTAACCATTCATCTGTCTTCTTTAGAGACGGTTCTCTTCATGTCTCTTGCCCAGTGATATATGGGATTGCTGGATCTTATTTTGTTGATTAATTTGAGTTCTCTATTGATCCTAGTTATCAAGCTTTTGTCTGATTCATAACATGCAAATGTCTTTTCCCATTCTGTAGGTTGTCTGCTGCTGGAGTCATTGTTTCCTTAGCTGTACAGAAGCTTTTCAGTTTAATCAAGTCCCATTTGTTTATTTTTGTTATTGTTGCAATTGTCATGGAAGTCTTCTTCATAAAATCTTTCCCCAGGCTGATATCTTCAAGTATCTCCCCCACACTTTCTGCAAGGATTTGTATTGTTTTATGCCTTAGATTTAAATATTTTATTCATCTTGAATCAATTTTTGTCCAGTTTCACTCTTTTACATGTAGTTATCCAGCTCTTCTAACACCATTTATTGAATAGGGATTCTTTTCCTCAGTGTATGTTCTTATTTGGTTTATCAGTGATCATGTAGCTGTAAAATGTTAGTTTCATCTCATGATTTTCTGTTCAGTTCCAAATGTCAGTTTCTCTATTTTTGTAAATACCATGTTATTTTTGTGCCAATACCATGCTGTTTTGATCACTATGGCTTTGTAGTATAGCCAAAAGTCTGGTAGGGTGATACCCCTGGCTTTGTTTTTATTTCTAAAAAATGCCTTGGCTATACAGGATTTCTTCTGGTTCCATACATAATGAAGAATTATTTTTTCCGAATCTTGAAAGTATTATGATGGTATTTTAATGCGGATTGCATTGAATCTGTAGATTGCTTTGAGAAGTATAGACATTTTGACAATGTTGATTCTTCCCAGCCATGAGCCTAGTTTGTTCTTCCATTTGTTAATATCTTCTGCTATTTCTTTTCTTAGGATTTCATAATTTTCTTTGTAGAGGTCCTTCACTTCATTGTTATGGATATTCCTAGGTATTCCTTTTTTTTTATTTTTAAACATACTGTGAAGGAAATTGTGTTCTTGATTAGCCTCTCATCTTGGCTGTTATTGGCATATACAAATACTACTGATTTATAGACATTGATTTTTATATTCTGAGACATTACTGTATTTTTTGATCACTTTCAGGAGTCTTGTGGTTGAGTCTTTGGGGTTCTCAAAGTATAAGATCATATTGTCAGCAAATGTTGTGGCAGGTACCTCTAGTCTTAGCTACTTGGGAAGCTGAGGCAAGAGAATTGCTTAACCCCAAGAGTTTGAGGTTGGTGTGAGCTATGACACCATGGCACTCTACTGCAGGTGACAAAGTGAGACTCTGTCTCAAAAAAAAAAAGGGATGCTGAATCCACCTTTATAGCCTTGTGTTCTAAGAAGATACAAGGTATGATTTCTATTCTTTTAATTTTGCTGAGGTTTGAGTTGTATCCTAGTATGTGGTTGATTTTTGAGTATGTACCATGGGCTGATGAGAAAAATGTCTATTCCTTAGCTTTGGGATGGTGTGTTCTGTATATGTCTATTAATCCTGTTTGTTCTAGGCTCACAGTTAAATCCTTTGTATTTTGGTTTAGTTTCTGTTTAGAGGATCTGTCCAGTTCTGTCAGAGGGATGTTAAATCCCCGGAGATCATGGTATTATGGGATATCATATTGCTCAGACCCATCAAGGTCTGTTTCATAAATCTGGGAACATTTAACTTGGGTTTATAAATATTTAAAATTGAAATGTCTTCTTGTTGTATTATTCCTTTGACCAGTATAAAGTGTTCATCTTTGTCTTTCTTAACTTTAGTTGCTTCAAATCTGCTTGTACCTGAAAATAAGATTGGAACCCCTCCTTTCTTCTGATTTCCATTTGCTTGAAATATTGTTTTCTATCCCTTAATCCTGAATCTTTATTTGTCCTTCAAGGCTAGGTTTATCTCCTGGAGACAGCATACAGATCGCTTGTGCTTTTTTATCCAATAAGCCAGCCCGTGCCTTGTCAGTGGTGAATTCAGAGCATTGACATTTACTTTATTAATTTATTTATTTTTGAGACAGAGTTTCATTTTGTTGCCCTCGGTAGAGTGCCATGGTGTCACAGCTCCCAACAACCTCCAACTCCTGAGCTTAGGCAATTCTCTTGCCTCAGCCTCCCAAGTAGCTGGGACTACAGGTGCCTGCCACAATGCTTATGGGCATTTACTTTGCTTATGGTCCACTGTGGTGGTCGGTATTGATAATAGGTCTAAGTATTTCCTATAGAACCGGTCTTCTTGTGGCAAATTTCCTCAGTGTTTCTATATCCATCAAAGATTTGATTTCTCTATTTTGAAGCTTAGTTTAACAGGATGCAGAATTCTGGGCTGAAAATCATTTTGTTTAAGAATGTTAAAGGTGGATGACCAGGCTCTTCTGGCTTGGAAGGTTTCAGTTGAAAGTCTGTCATCATCCTAATGGCTCTGCCCCTGTGGGTCAGTTGGTGCTTAGACCCCTGGCTGCTTGCAGAATTTTTTCTTTTATCTTGACTTTGGACAGGTTCATTACAATGTGTCTTGGAGAGGCTCCATTTGAATTGAGATGACCTAGAGTTCAATACCCATCTGAAAGGACTGTGTTGGGGCCTTTAGTAAAACGTGGCAAGTTTTTATTTATGACAGTCTCCACTAGGGTTTCCATTGCCTTAGGACAATCTTCCCCTTTAGGAATCCCTTTTATTCATATGTTTGAATGCTTCATGGGTCTAGTAGGTCTCTAAGTGCCTGTACTGCTCTCTCTCTCTTTCTGCCTCTTTAACTACCTGGGTTAACTCAAAAACTTTATCCTCTAGTTCTGAGGTTCTTTCTCCTCAATGGTCTAACCTATTTTTGATACTTTCTACGGCATCTTTACATTCTCTGATTGTCTCCTTCGTTTCCTTAAGCTCCCCCATATCCTTTCTATATTGTACATATCTCTCGTCTGACTTTTGGTTCTGTCTTTCCATTTTCTTGTCCATTCCTTTCATTGTCTTTATCATCCATATTTTAAATTCCCTTTCTGTCAAGTCCATTAATTCTTTATAGGTGAAGTCTTCTGCAGTAGCTGCCTCATGGTCCCTTGGGGGAGTTCCTCTGTTTTGGTTTTCCATGTTGCCTGAATTTTTCTGTCAGTTCCTCTTCATGTGTTCTTTCTTCTTGTTCACCTCCTTGTCCTTTTCCTTTCTGTCTCCTTTGCTTCAAACAGAAGTCCTTGCTCTTGGTAACAGTATGTTGCAATGTGTTTCCAGGACACCCGGTGGCACTGTGGTTTTTTTAGGAGACAGAAAGCACAGCCAGAACATCTGTGGTCCTTATTGCAAACTTAGTTGCCTTTGGTGATCACCTGTGTCCTCAGCATTCAGACCCTGCCAGGTTGGGATCTTAAATCTCACAAGACTCCTTCATGGGCAGGTCCCACAGTGCCCCCTAACTCCAGTTCCTGTTGGATGACTCAGGCTGACTGTCCTGAGTGTAGTTCTGATCCCAGGAGGCAGAATTAAGATGGCTGTGCTTTAGGTCCCTGCTAAGACCTTCTCATGACCTTCCCACAAGGGCATCCCCCTGGCCATTGAGACCTTCTCAATATGGCTGCCTTGCCAGCAGCCACTAAGTCTAATGCAAATCCACTCCAACCAGCATTCAAATCCTGTTGCCATGTACCGTTTGAGTCTGCCCACTCCTCCAAGGTTTCCACTCAATGTGCCCCTTCCCCAACAACTGAAAACTGCAGGAAGGCTTCCTCTTGTTCTGGACCTCCATGTGTGGGGGACAGCCAATCCCAGCTGGTCACAATCACTTACCTAATTCAGCAGATTTCCACTGCTACAGATCAATATGCTGTATCCAGCTCACCACCTCCTCACTGTGCTCCCTGAGCTATGACTCTGGGTAAAGTTCTCACAGGTATGGCTGAATTCTTTTTCCCTAGTTACTTCAGGAGAGCGCAGCTGAATGATCTTTCTGGTCTGCCATCTTGCTGCACCCCCTTGCTGTGCTTTCTTGATAGCACACATGTAGCCAGTGGTTTGGGTTTTAGCTGTTTTAATAGGTGAGTAGTGGTGTAACACTATTGCTTTAGTTTTTCCAGTTCCCCACTAGCAAAGGACATGGAATGTCTTTTCTTATGCTTATCAGTCATCTTTAGATCTTCTTTGGTGGGGATTTCCCATTTTTTGCTTACTCTAAAATTGGGTGTCTAATTCATTTTTATTACTTTTTGTTCTTGTCTAAGGAGGTAATTTTTAAAAATCTCTGAGGAAATTAACTTTTTAAATTCTCTTTTGTTTCCTGAATTTCTCTTTCTCCCCAAGTCAGTTTTTCTATTTCTTTATTTGAGTCGTTCATTTTCACATCAAGGATTTATGTTCAAATATCCAGTGAGTCTTAGTTTATAATTTTCCTCTTAAATCTTTTTATTTCCTATCCTATACTCCCTTCCGTAACTGTCTGTTACACTTGCTTCACGAGTTTAGAACCTTTCTGAGAATCAGCAGATCAGTACAATTCTTCTCTCTAGCTTCCTCTATCTGAATTCCAGGCTGTAATTTCCTGTTCTCTATTTCATCCTTCAATACTTTTCCATCAACTTTGTTTTTCAGAAATTCCTTGAAACATATTACCCTTTCCTGCTATACATTGTACTTTACAAAAAATAATCTCATTCATTAATGACTCTTCTCTGTTCCCTCCTTGTGGGTTTATATACAATGGGCAATGAGGGTTGGAATCCAGAGAATTTTCTGGTTAATCTGCCACACTTGAAAATCTTACTGACTGGCCTTATGGACATCCTCTCGCAGCAAGAGCCTCCAGATAGAGCCTCTTCTCTCACTTCTGCCTCTCTTTGTATTTTTATATTGATATATACTAGTCATACATATTTGTGGGGTACATGTGACATACAGATAAATACATGTATAAGTACAATGTGTAATGATCAAATAAGGGTAGTTGGAGTATTCACCTCATGTATCTTTCGTGTTGGAAACATTTCAACTCTTCTAGCTATTTTGAAATAAATAATAAATTATTGTTACCTATAGTTTTCCTACTGTACTACTGAATATGAGTATCTAACTGTATTTTTGTACTCATTAACTAACTTATCTTCATCCATCCTGCCCTCCCCTTCCATTTCCAGACTCTGGTAACCACTCTTGTACTCTCTACCTCCACAAGGC
This sequence comes from Loris lydekkerianus, assembly GCA_963574355.1. Taxonomy (NCBI): domain Eukaryota; kingdom Metazoa; phylum Chordata; class Mammalia; order Primates; family Lorisidae; genus Loris; species Loris lydekkerianus. The sequence goes on along the minus strand of CAUYPK010095095.1, from coordinate 31,065 downwards.
CCACTTTTTTAGCTCCCACATATGAGTGAGAACATGGGATATTTGTCTTTCTATGCCAGGCATATTTCACTTAATGCAGTGACCTTGAGTTCTATCTATGTTGCTGTAAATGAAAGGATTTAATTCATTCTTTTTTATGGCCAAACAGTATTCCATTGTGTATATACAAAGCATCTGACAATTAAGTTCATGAACTCATCCCAAAAAAAGAGCTACATACCTCATTTCTGAGTATCACTACAGTATCACCTTCTCATTATGGGGTGACTTTCGTGAGTTCTGGAGTCTCTCTGAAGCCTCAGTTTCTTCATTCAGTAATGGACTTAACTCTTACTTTACAGGATTGTTGGAAGGAAACATATATGAAGTGTGTAAAGTACCTGCCATATCATAGGTATCTGAATAGAAGTGGTGAGCTCTTGAATTGATAGAGAGATTTCCTTAAATGCCCTGAACCAATAAGACTCCCAGCATTTGCCTTTGAGCTCTGTGTATGTGTTGGGACATACAGTCCTTTAGTGCTCTGCTAAAAAGCTTGCGCTCTCTATTAGCCTCCACTTCCAGCTTGTGCAGAGTACCAGGTAAGCCAGAGGTAAAAGATTAGAGTCTCCTTAGGGGTTTCCAGGGTAGGCTGACAGTCCTGCATCCTTAGAAGGAAATGTATAGCTATAAACACCTATATTAGATAGGTATAGTAGTGTGCACCTATGGTCCCACCTACTTGGACACCCCTCAGTGAGTAGGACGTTGGCCACATGCACCGAGGCTGGCGGGTTTGAGCTAAACAACAATGACAACTGCAACCAAAAATTAGCCAGGTGTTGTGGCAGGTGCCTATAGTTCCAGCTACTTGAGAGACTGGGCAAGAAAATCGCTTAAGCCCAAGAATTTGAGGTTGCTGTGAGCTGTGACGCCATGGCACTCTACCAAGGGTGACATAGTGAGACTCTGCCTCAAAAAACCCATTTTAAGTACACGATCATCGTGTTAGACCATGTGATGAAATCCTTGAAAGACTGAGGCATATGGTAAATCTTGGCCAAGGAGATCGTGGAGATTACTGGAAATGATGGTGTATAAGATGCGTAGTTCAGGGATTCCTAGAGCCAAAGATAGAATGAGAACTCTATTTCTACCCACCTTCCTGGGGTCCCATGGCAATAAGTGGTCAAGTCATGGATGTACCCGACTCCAGGAAGATCAAGACTGGAGGGAGCACAGCATCTGTGCTGAAGGCACTAAGAGGCATGGCTGCATTCTGGGCCAGTGATATGTTGTGGGCAGGAAAAATGGTGGACAGGAAGCTCTTTATATTTCTCCTAGTTCCTAATCTGGAATGACCCAAACAGGGACTTCTGCCCTGGAAAGTCAATCAGCAGAAGCTCAGTGGTCACCACTGCAGGTGGTGCATAGGATGTCCTGCTGTGTTTAGCTGGGTGCATGGCCTCTCTACATCTGCGCCCCTCTCCTCACTAAAGGAAGTATGAAGTGGATGGGCAACAGAAAGTCCTTGGAGTCAGGGGTACATCCATGACTTGACCACTTTCAGGGCTACATGCATGACTTGACCACTTATTGCTGAGGGACCCCAGGAAGGCAGGTAGAAATAGAGTTCTCATTCTGTCTTTGGCCCTGAGGTCTACACCCTTTGTTTTTACCAATTGGAATTGCTTTCCTGGAGCTGCCCTGGAGGTTTTACCTTTGGACCTGAAAAGTCCCTTATCTCCTTGAATTCTATAATTCATAAAACAGTTGTCTCTGTTCAGTTGATAAAAATACCCCACGGTAGTATCCCTGGTTTTCCAGCCAGAGAGCTGTGAGCTCAGGACTAAGTTACCTCATGCTGCAGCCCCAGTGCCTGGAATGGGCTAGAGAAAGTGGGTGCTCACCAAATAATTGACTGCATCATTTAACACAAACACCAGGACAAATGGTCTAACAGAAAATTCGTGTATTCTCCCTTGGTATGATAGTTTAGATGCTGAAATCCTGTAAGTGCCATAGTATTTGGAGTTTTAGGGAAAATGGGTAAAAATATTTAAAATGAGACAGATAATGTGATGTTGGAATATAGGGTCAGATATGTTTGCATCCCAGGAACTCAAGACATTGCAAATATCTTGAGTTCCTGGGATGCAAGTTCCTTGAGACAGTGCAACTCAAGATATCCCAGGGACCAAGACATAAGACAAAGAGCTATGGATTTTTTTTTTTTTTTAAAGACTAAAATTTTCAAATCCAGAATTCAATCCAGCAGAGTCCTTGATCTCATTAGATTTGACATTTTTGTTTATGCTCTCTGTGTGTCTAGATTTGAGTGCCTGAACTCTGAGACTGAGACCAGTGCCTGAATCCCAGATCTGCTGAGCAAAGCTGGCTGACAACAGGCATCTGGGCAGTCTCAATTTGGCTTTGTTGTTTCCACATAGCTGTCATTTTCCCAGTTACCTTGTTATGTGAAAGGTTAGTTTTTTTCCTTTCTCCCCTATCTTCCTCCCTCCAAAAGAAGACCAACTATTAGAGCTGGCAGAAGTGAAACAAAGTGGTTTGAAAGTCAGAGAGTCACAGAAGTTTCAGAGTAAGGAGCAAGGGCAATCACAAACTAGATGCTATGTAAGAATCTGAGGCATCCCAAAGGCCTTCCTTAAGCATTTCTTAGATACCCTGTCCCTCTCTGTCCTTCAAAGCCGTCCACTCAAGAGATCTGCATTAGCAGCATGTGAGTGGGAAGGGAAAGGTGCAGAGCAGTGCACATGCTGTGCCTCATGTGATTTTCAAAAGGGACAATTTATACTACATATACTCATAAAAGACAGTGGAAAGTGATCTTCTGTGTGTAGGAGAGATTTCACTGTTACCCTTTTGAGCTGTTTCTCTTGAAACCATGGGCAAGTTTTACTGTATAACCAAAAAGTAACAAGGTAAAAAACCACACAAAGGTTGGCAGATATGGGAGCAGGCAACACCCAAAGAGGCTGGGAGCTATTCCGCTCAGCTGCTGCCCACTGGCTCTGAGGGAAGCCTCTTCTGGGTGCATCTTCACAGTCACAGGAAACACATTGCTTCTCACCCCAAGAGTAATAATCTTGATTTATAGCTACTGGGATCAGCAGATTTGGCTGTGAAAAACATTCCCCTAAACCTGCTCTTTCTTGAAAGAATAAAAGTTTACTATTTACAGACAAAGGACTCTTAAGACAATATTGAGAGTTGGTAAATATTTTGAGCAGGAAAGTGCTCAATTTGTAATAAGTATATGCCCTTTTAGGGCAGCAATATTCACCAAGAAGGATACCACAGTATTTGAGTGATTCCTATATGCCAAGCAGTTCCTAGACATGATGTCTTATTTTCTTCTAACAATACCTCTGTAAGGTGGGTGTCATCATTACTTCCACGGGAACCATTTGGGAAGTTGCCTGTGCAAAGTTGACCTCCACAACCTGAGCACATAATCCTTGTACTGCTGCTGACTACAGTAAGGAAATACAGACTCACATGTTGCCGAGTCCCGTACTGAGCAGTTCCATCAAAAACATAAGACATGTTTGGAGAATAATTACAACGAAGTAACCCCACCTACAGGCACCTACTGTGTGCTGGGCACCCATTGGGCACGTTCATCCCCATGACCTCTCTGTGCAGTGGACACTGATATCATTCTCAGGGAGGAGGCAACTAAGACTCAAGGTGGTGAAATCACTTTAGTCCTAGGCCTGTTGGCTGGGAAAGAGAAATAAGGTCCGGCGCCCGTAGCTCAGTGAGTAAGGTGCTGGCCACATACACTGAGGCTGGTGGGTTTAAGCCTGGCCCAGGCCTGCTAAACAACGACAACTACAACTAAAAAATAGCCAGGCGTGGCAGGAGGCTATAATCCCAGCTACTCGGGAGGCTGAGGCAAGAGAATCACTTAAGCCCAGAGTTTGAGGTTCCTGTGAGCTATGACGCCACAGCACTCTACAGAGAGCAACTTACTGAGACTGTGTCAAAAAAAAAAAAAAAAAGAGAGAGAAATAAGCATCTTCTCTTGCCACTTCTATCCTGTCCCTGTTCTTCCCCTCTAAGTCCCCGAGTGAGCAGATGAAAAGACCACCATGAGGAGTGCTTGTTCCCTTCCTTCCCACAGTTAACGCCATGACCCTGCTCTGCCCAAGCTGGGATGTGGCCTAGGGCAATCATGCTCTTTCCTCTGCTGTCCCAGACCAGAAGCTGGGACTCTGCTGACCAAGGAGGAGAAAACGAGGATAGTGTGGGCTCTTAATCTCACCTTAGCCCTGTGTCCTGGCTTTCCTACACATAGATTTGCCAACGTGGACATGGACACTTGGTAAAGGTCAGCCCCCAATTTCCTCCCTACGGAAGTTGTGTGCTGGCTCCATTCTAGAAGGCTGCCAGCTGGGTTTCAGGTGAACACCTGATTCCTGGTAGGGGCTGTGCATTTGGGGTGGGGGTGGGGGCTGAAAGGGTGTAAAGTTTCCAGTCACACTTCATGGATAAGAAAGATCCTGACAGGGTTGTGACAGCTACCAAGAAATCTAAAAATAATGGAGTCAAAGGGTACAGAGAACCCTGTTTGACTGAGGGGCTTCTAATCCTGCCATTTTACTCAGACGCTCGTAAAAGAAAATGCTTCGAGGATATCTCAGTTGCCCAGATAATTTTTCAAACTAAGACATTGCAAAAAATTCCCTGGTTGAGAAAATGTATTTGTCTAATAATTATTTCACAACAAATCATGTGAAAACAATATAATACTGGCCCAAAGCTGCCAGGGTTGAGAAGATTCCCAGCAACTACAGTTGGCATTCCCAAGGTTTCCACAACCAGTTTATCACCTATCTCTGGACCCTCTTCCTAGACAACAACCTGAATACCGGGAAGCTGATGTTTGTCAGCTCTGTGACTCCATCTGAAGCTCCAGCCATGTACATCCAAATCAGCACAGGGACCTCCCTGGCTCTGTTGTCACAGGGGCTCCCAACTAACCTTATCTTGCATCTCCCATCCCCCTGGGGTGTCCTCCTACAGGCTGCTCCACCAGTGAAGCCACCCTACCCATCCAGGTCTCGCTTCCCACTACTCTAATTCTTGGAGAATTTTTTTTTCTTTTGAGACAGAGCCTCATGCTGTTGCCCTAGGTAGAGTGCTGTGATATCACAGCTCACAGCAACTTCCAACTCCTGGGCTTAAGTGATTTTCTTGCCTTAACCTCCCAAATAGCTGAGACCACAGGCACCTACCATAATGCTTGGCCATTTTTTGGCTGCAGCCATCATTGTTTGGCAGGCCCGGGGTGGACCCGAACTCGCCAGCTCCCATGTATGTGGCTGGTGCCTTAGCTGCTTGACCTACAGGTGTCAAGCCAGAGAATTTTTTTTTTTTTTTTAAAGACAAGAGTTTCTCCCTGTTGCCCAGGCTAGAATGCCCCATGGCATTAGCCTACCTCACTGCAACCACAAATTCCTGGGTTCAAACGATTCTCCTGCCTCAGCTTCCTGAGGAGCTGGAACTACAAGCATCTGCTACAATGCCTGGATAATTTTTCTATTTTTTTTTATTTTTAGTAGAGCCAAGGTCTCACTTTGCTCAGGCTGGTCTCAAACTCCTGAGCTCAAAGGATCCTCCTGCCTGGGCCTCCCAGAGTGCTGGGTTTACAGGAGTGAGCCACAACCACCAGCCTGCCTCTCTAATTCTATCAGCCAAGGGTGGCCAAGTCCTAGCACTCTCATTTCTAAAGGATTCCCCTATCTGTCATCTCTTCTTCATTCTCTCAGTGACTATTCTACTCAAGGACCCTCTTTCCATCTGCACTACCACAATCACATGGTCAATCCACTGCTTCAATCATGAATTCCTTCTGCAGATGAAAGCATCCAGGTGCTCAATACAGTAACAAAAGCAAACTGACTCTGGAAGGAGAAAGGAGCCGGACACGAGTAAAAACTCTGTGGCTTATAAGGCCACTTTCTTTTTTTTTGTTTGTTTTTTTGGCTGGGGCAGGGTTTGAACCTGCCACTTCCGGTATATGGGGCCTGGCACCCTACTCCTTTGAGCCACAGGCACCGCCCAAGGCCACTTTCTGAGATACACTCCTACTTCATCTCTTTCCATATTTTCTGAAATTCCTTTAATTTCCTGAATACACACCATAAAGTTTCAATCCTTGCAATATATTATTTATTCTGCCCACAGTGTCTTCCCTTCTTGTTTGCCCAGCTCATGGTTAAAGCCTCATGCAGAAAGGACCAGGTCTGAATCCCAGCTCCACCAAGTGGTAGCTCTATAACCCTGGTCCTTTCTGAGCCTGATTCCTCAGTCCTAAGATAAAAGTACTATCAATACTTATGTTATCAAACTGTTAACACATTAAATAATGCTACAGTTCTTGCTTAGCACAAAGATGGTACATAGGAAGTACTCGATACATGTTAACAAGTCCCAATTATCCTCACCCTTTGTGAGTCAACCCAATGCCACCTCGTCCATGGAGCATCCATTTCCTTACCTCCTGCACTGGAGGCCCCAGTGAAACCCACCATGCCACAGTCACAGGTGGGTTTACTTATCCACCTCCCTCCTCACACTGTGACCTTATTAAGGTCTTTGCTTTTCTGCTATTCATTAGTATCTGGTAATTAGTAGGGGGTCAGTGTTTGTTGAACTCATTAATGAAAAAGGGAGGAAATGGGGCCATTCATCAAGCACATTTATTGAGTGTGTACTGTGTAACAATGTTCTGGTTGCTGGGGGTACATCGGTGAATAAACAGGTGGGGCTCCTGCTCTCATGGAGCTCCCATTCTAATGGGGAGGATACTCTCAAAAAACAAGCATAATATATTAGATGGTATAAAGTGCTTTGGGGAAAAATAAAGCAGATTAAGACATAACTAATCAAGGACCAGTTGTTGCTCTTTATATAAGGAGGTCAGGGAAGGCCTCACAGAAAGGTGACATTTTAGCAGAACCCTGAAGGAAGGGAGGGGCGAGGTGCAAGACACTGACGCAGGGGAGAATGATCCAAACCAAGGGGACATGCAGAGCAAAGGGCCCGAAGGGAGAGTGTGCTGGACACACGTGAGTCACAGGACGCTGGCCAGGGGGGCACCAGGGCTGGAGCGGGAAGTGATGAGCCCAGAGAAGCAGTGGGGTGGGGGTTCTGTGGGGCACCACTATCCCTTCATGAAGATGCAAACTATTACTGCTAGATTGCTTTCTTGGGCACCTTGAAAATCTTGTCCATTTACCTTTTTAAAAATGCAACAGGAAGGATAACCCCCAAGTTTAGTCAGTCTAATTGATTACAAATGATGTTGTTTCATACTAAAACCTAAATCTCAATTGCTTTGAGTTCTCATCTCTGAAAATCCCTAAAGTCTCACCACAAAGAGAATATTTTTTTTTTTTTTTTTTTGGAGTTTCTGGCTGGGGCTGGATTTGAACCTACCACCTCCGACATATGGGGCCAGCGCCCTACTCCTTTGAGCTACAGGCACCGCCCCAAGAGAATCCTTTTCCCCCAAGTATTTCTAGGAATCTTGGGGGGGTGGGGGTGGGCTGCTGTGGCTGCTCACGTCGAGTTTTGGCAGCATCAGGCCTTGATGGTTATACAATTTTTTTTTTTTTTTTTTTTTTTTTTAAATTGAGACAGAGTCTCACTTTCTCACCCTTAGTAGACAACCGTAGTATCACAGCTCACAGCAACCTCAAACTCTTGGGCTCAAGCAATTCTCTTGCCTCAGCCTCCCTAGTAGCTGGAACTACAGGTACCCACCACAACATCTGTTTTGGTTTTTGTGTTTGTTTGTTTGTTTAGCAGGCTTCGGCGGGGTTCAAACCCACCAGCCCTGGAGCATGTGGCCTGCACCCTAACCACTGAGCTCTGGGCACCTGGGTGTGTACACATTCACCACAGCGGAGCTCCACTCATGATTCCACATCCTGGCTGGCCAGAGGACTAAGATTCTGCAATTCTGCGGGGCCTTGCCAGGGGTATCCAGAAGGCTGCCACTGTGCCTCAACATAAGAGGCCCCTCTCATGAGGTGAGAACATTTCTTTGGGTTCAGATAAGAGGAGGCTGTTCTCAATCTCAAACTCTTGGGCTCAGTCAATCCTCTTGCTAGAGCCTCCTAAGTAGCTGGGACTATAGGCAGCCACCATAACACCTGACTATTTTTAGAGACGGGTTCTTGCTCTTGCTCAAGCTGGTCGCAAACTCCTAAGCTCAGGCAATCCACCCTCCTCAGCCTCCCAGAGAGCTAGGATTACAGGAGTGAGCCACCTTGTCCAGCTAGAGAGAGTGCATTCTTATTTTATGATAAAGATATCAAAACTAAAAAAAAAAAAAAAAAAAAAAAAAAAAAAGAGGGGGCTGTTCTACAGCAAAACTTTTTGAACTCCAGTATTACACTATTAGCGCAGCTTTTAGTTCACACCTTACAACCTTTCTCTCTTCAGGGGTCAAACTTACCTTCAAGTTGGCTGGGTCAGGACGTACCTGGAACAGTGTGCCTCTGACACTGTATCTTCCGGGGAAGCTGGGCTTATTCTGTCAGACTGGTAAATTTTCTCTTGGGGCTCCCACAGTCTGTGCAAGCAGGCTCTGCCTGTGCCACTCCAGCATATTAGACCTGCCAATAATCAAATCCCAACAGTGGACAGTGTTCAAGACTTACCCCAGGATGCATAGCCCCAGTAAAAAAAAAACCAATGAACGTGATGTCCAAGGAAGGTTATTACCTAACTACAAACCAGTACAGCCAAATCCCATCTCCTACCCAGCTGTGACCCTCTGAGGGTCTTCTTCGGGATATTAGTTTTATCAGCGTCCTAAGGTCTTCCATTTATAATTCATGGTGTGATTACATTGAACAGTAACAGCAAAATCTGGAAAAGAGTGGATGTATGTGTTCATTTCAGATGATACAAGATTAACAAGGTCCAAGAGCAAGTTGAGGTTCACCACAAAAACTCTAAGCATGTATTTAAATACTAGTATTTCATCCAGAAAATCCCACAACATAACTGAGAGCTTTGGAGGCAGAAAGAATTGACTTTAGATCCATGGTTGGCTTATTTACTGTGTCTTAGGAAAGCCACTGGCTTTATTTTTTTTTTTTTTTTTTTGAGACAGAGCCTCAAGCTGTCGTCCTGGGTAGAGTGCCATGGCATTACAGCTCATAGCAACCTCTAACTCCTGGGCTCAAGCGAGTCTCCTGTCTCCGACTCCCAAGTAGCTGGGACTACAGGCGCCCGCCACAACGCCCAGCTATTTTTTGGTTGCAGCCATCATTGTTGTTTGGCGGGCCCAGGCTGGATTTAAACCCACCAGCTCAGGTGTATGTGGCTGGCACCTTAGCCACTTGAGCCACAGGTGCCAAGCCGATAATTACTTCTTGGAAGACTTAAGGGTAATACACATAAAGGTCATAGTAGTACCTAACACTTCACAGGCACAAGGCCAGTACTACTCTGTCCTTCTATAGACACACATACAGGAAGTGCCTCATCATGCCATCTGTGCCATGGGATTGACTTATAAGGTTTGACTTTAAAAGGTTTTAAAAAACAAAATCAGTTGATGTAAGATCAATTGTGTTCTGAATTCTTAGGTTAACACAATCATGATGAAATTGTTTTTATTCCTCTGCATTATTTCATATTGAGCATCATTATATTCTCAAGAAACCCTTAATTGGCTTTCTCCATCTCTGGTTTTCTGACTTCCTCCATAAAAAAAAATAATAGCAATAATTCAGAAACATCAGAAAATAAAAGCCAAAAAATAAAAAGTCTAAACAAGAAAAGCTATTGTGAGCTCTAAGTAGAAAAGACGTAGCTGGCAGGGTGGCCAGGACAGCACACAGGACACCAGGAGACTAGAGCTTGAATCCTGGTTCTGGCACTCATTACCTGGGAGACACCTTATAACGAGTAATGGTTCTCTTTGTGCCATTTTCCTCATCCATAACATGGGATAATATCATCTCATGAAGTGATTACAATCAATGTGAAATGAGAAATCCTTTATGTTAGTTAAGCTCAACAAACTGAAGAGACAGACAGACCTTGGTGCTGTCCCTGGGAGCTCACAGCCTCTCTGCTCTAGGCCTTTCTTCCCTCATCTGGCTTTCAGAAGAGGTGAGCTTGGAATAGCTACACATGACTATATCGATTCACTTCCCAGAGAGCCCCTCAAAAGACCAACACTTAACCTCTTAGCTTTCTCTGCTGGTCTCATAACTTGTCTGGGGAAATCACCCTATTTTCCATGCCATCTCTAGTAAAAACGCTTCTTAACATCTTGCTTGAAGAGCATACAACAAAATTATTATAAAGAAATCACTACTGCCAACTATGAGCACTGATTTCCCTTGGCCACAATAGATCTTCACATTGTGGAGACTAAACTCCAGGTCTCTTTACTGCCAATACTGTGCCTTAACATGTCGTCATAATATATTCACAACATGTTTCTCTTAAAGCCTCACATATCACACTCTGGTCAAATAGATTCAAAGGATATCTATCAATAGCTGTCTGTACTTGGGCCTGACATACCTAAACCTCCCTCCTTACATTTTTTAGCAGCCATACCATGAAAAGAACCTTTGGGCCCAGGACTCCAGGCTTTGTTAAGAACTAACCCTTGGGGCTCAGTGCCCGTAGCTCAGTGAGTAGGGCAACGGCCACATACACCAAGGCTGGTGGGTTTGAGCCTGGCCTGGGGCCTGCTAAAACACAATGACAACTGCAACAACAACAAAAATACCCAGGGTTGTGGCAGGCACCTGTAGTCTCAGCTACTTGGGAGGCTGAGGCAAGAGAATTGCTTGAGCCTAAGAGTATGAGGTTGCTGTGAGCTGGGAGACAAAGTAAGACTCCATCTCCAAAAAAAAAACACAAAAAAAACTAATCCTTAGTAGCACAAAACCACATCCTCTTCTCCTAACATGAATGATATTTTTACTAGTTCCTCCTTCAAACTTTGTAATGCAAAAGTCCTTCTTTAAAACAGCAAGAATTAAAAAAAAAAAAAAAAATCTCCCAGTGAATCTTTTTACAAACTATTACCTCCAAGTTTTGGTGAAACCATTACTTTTACAGATAGAGCTTGCTTAAAACGAAGCATGCAGGTTAATTCTGTGACATACTCAACCATTTTCTTTAAAAACTGATGAATATATTAAGTACATGTCTAGCTTGATAGTATAGGCAGCTACAAAAACATCAGAAATTAACTGGGCATGGTGGTGTGCACCTGTAGTCCCAGCTCCTTGGGAGACTGAGGCAGAAGGGTCACTTTAACCCCGAAGTTTGAGGTTGCAATAAGCTGTGATGACACCACTACAATATAGCCTCGGTGACAGAACAAGGCACTGTGTCAAAAAAAAAAAAAAAAAAATTACTGTCAGCCAATATGGGACTTTGACCCTACAGAAACCCAGGTGTTTTGCATTTCTAGCCCATGACTACACTGGGCAATCTTACTTCCTAGCATTTCTTACTCCGCAATCCTTTTCTATACACAGACATACATTCACGTCATTCCATACACTTTACCTGTTCCACAGTCAGTCTGCTGTTGGAGGGCTTCTGCTACTGCAACAGAGGAAGCATGGAGCTTGATGTAATTTTTTTTTTTTCTTGGACAAGGTCTTGCTCTGTCACCCAGGCTGGGGCGCAGTGGTGTCATTCCAACTCAGTGCAACCTCAAACTTTCGGGTTAAAGTGATCCTCCTTCTTCAACCTCCCAAGTAACTAGTACTACTTACTTGTGCCACCACCATACCTGGCTACTTTTGTTTTTTATAGAGATGAGGTCTTGCCCAAGTTGGTCTCAAACTCCTGGCTTCAAATGATCCACCAACCCCAGGTTCCCAAAGTGCTGAGATTATAGGCATGAACCACGTTCCATACTGTTCTGAGAGGAACAGTACGCAGGTAAGTGGAGAAAAGTTGGTTTAGAAACAGTGGCTAATCACTACCTTTGAAAAATTTCTACAGTACTTCACTAGTAAAGGGGTATCCCTCTGCCTCCCTGGGTACAATCTCAGCAGACATCTTGTAGCCAGAAAGCAATGGGATGATATATTTAAAGTCATAAAAGGAAGAAAAAAAGAGTCTCAAACTGTCTCCCTGGGTAGAGTGCCATGGCTAAGAATTCCATGTCTGGCTAAACTGTACCTAAAAAATGAGGGAGAAATTAAGACATTCCTAAATAAACAAAAGCTGAGGGAATTCATTACCATACCCCCACAAGAAATGATAAAGAGTCCTTCAAGTTCTACAGAAAGGACGCTAGAAAGTAGTAACTCAAAGTCATGAAAAATATGAATTTTTCCTATAAAGGTAAATACAAGGACAGATATAAAATACACTATTATTGTAATTTTGATTCATTTCTCCCCTTTTTATTTTATAGGATTTAAAATAAAAAGGATGAAAAAACTATAAATGTTAGTGGGTACATACTATATAAAGATATAATTTGTGATATCAATAACACAAAGGGGAGGTGGAGTTATAAAGAGTAGACATTTTGTATGTAATTAAAGTTATCAGTTTACAATAGATTGTTATAACTTTAGGATGGTTTATGTAAGTCCCAGGGTAACCACGAAATATCTGTAGAACATACACAAAGGTAAAAGAGAAGGGAATCATATATGCCACTACCAAGAAATAACTAAGCACAAAGGAAGGAAATGCCATTAAAAAAAGAAAAAAGGAAAAGGCGTATGAGATACAGAAAATAACAAAATAGCAAGTTTGGGGGCAATAGCTCGTTTTCTCCTATTAACAGTTGCTTTAAATGTAACTGGATTTAACTTACAAATCAAAAGAGATTGGCAGAATGATTTAAACAAACAGGATCCAATTACATGCTATCCATAAGACTCACTTTAGACCTGAGTACACATACAAAGGACAGAAGATGTCCCATGTAAACAGTAACCAAAAGAGCAAAGGTGGCTATGTGATATCAGACAAAACAGACTTTAAGTCAAAAATGATTATAATGTACACAGCTATGATTTAACAATAAAATAAAATAAAAAAATAAAAATGATTATAAGAGACAGCGAAGGATATTATATAATGAAAAAGGGGTTAATCAATTAGCTATAACAGTTATATATACACTAAACATCAGAGCTCTTAAACATATAGGTGTGAAGCAGACATGAACAGAATCGAAGGGTCACATAGCTCTAGTAATTGTAGGAGGCTTCAATATCCCAATTTCAATAACAGAACAGCAAGATCGAAGATCAATAAGAAGCCATAAGACTTGAACACTATAGACCATTTGGACCTAACAGATACATAGAACAAACCACTTAATGATAATGAGAATAGACAATTTTCTCAAGTACACATGGAACATTCTCTGAGACAGACCAGAAGGCCCAATACAAGTCTTAATACATTTTAAAAACTGAAATTATATAAAGCATTTTTTTTTTTTTTAGAGACAGAGTTTTATTTTGCTACTCTCAGTAGAGTGCCATGGAGCACTCACAACTCACAGCAACCTCCAACTCCTGGGCTCAAGTGATCCTCTTGCTTCAGCCTCCCCTGTAGTCTGTAGCCTGGACTATAGGCATCCACCACAATGCCCAGCTAGTTTTTAGAGATGGGGGTCTCACTCTTGCTCAGGGTGGTTTTGAACTCCTGAGCTCAGGCAATCCATCTGCCATGGCCTCCCAGAATAAAGTATCTTTTTTTTTTTTTTTTTTTTTTTGAGACACAGTCTCAAGCTGTCACCCTGGGTAGAGTGCCATGGTGTACAGCTCACAGCAACCACAGACTCTTAGGCTTAAGCGATTCTCTTGCCTCAGGCTCCCAGGTAGCTGGGACTATAGGCACCTGCCACAACACGTGGCTATTTTTTTGTTGTTGCAGTTGTCACTGTTGTTTTAGCTGGCCCAGGCCAGGTTAGAACCCGACAGCCTTGGTATACGAGGCCAGTGCCGTACCCACTGAGCTACGGGTGCCGCCTAAAGTATCTTTCTAATCACAAAGGAATACAATTAGAAATCAACACCAGAAGGAAAACTAGAAAATCCACAAATATGTGGAAATCAAACAGTGCATTCTTAAACAACCAATAAATAGGTCAAGAAATCACAAGGGAAATTTGAAAATATTTTGAGACAAATGAAAACGCAAACACAAAGTATCAAAGCTTATGGGAAACAGCAAAAGCAACCCCGTATAGCTACAAATGCTTACATTTAAAATGAAGATTGCAAACCAGTAACCTAACTAGACCTTAAGGAACTAGAAAAGAAGAAAAAGGGGGGGCGGGGGAGGGAATGGTTCTTTCCATAATTTCAGTCTTTTAAAATGTATTATGACTTTTACATTTATCAATGTAAAAGATACAGCAAGGAGAAAGAAAGAAAGAATAAAGATTAGAATGTAGATAAACATAACAAAGATAGAAATCAAAGAAACAAGGAATTGGGTCTTCAAAAGATTACTAAGAAAAAGAGAAGGTTCAAATTATGAAAATCAGCAATGAAAGAAGGAATATTATGATCAATTTTATAGAAATAAAAAGAGAGTACCATAAACAACTCTATGCCATAACTTATCTAAGTTATTTAAGAAGGTAACTTAGACAAAATGGACAAATTCCTAAAAATATATAGCAGGGTACACGCTGTGCTATGGGCGCCGAGCCTGTTTAGTTCAGTTCTTACTCTGTACTCTCTTGATTCAACAAATATTTTCTATGGAGAGAACCATCACATCTATGTCTCTAGCCCAAATATATAACACATTAACTATGAATCATGAAAAAATAAAAATATGAACACATCTTTAATAAGGAGAATGAATCAAAAACCAAAAACCTCCCAACAAATAAAAGTCTAGCACTAGATGCCTTCACTGGTGATTTCTACCAAATTTACAAGACAAAAATACTTAGGAATAAACTTAACCAAGGAGGTGACAGACTTGTATGTTGAAAACTACAAAACACTGCTGAAAGAAATTAAAGATATGTCTTGGGGTTTTGCAATTAAAAAAGAAATTTAAAAATATTCAATGCAATCCATGTCAAAATCCCAATGATATTTACTATAGAATTAGAAAAATCCATCCTAAAATTCATATAGAATCTCAAATAGCCAAAATAATCCTGAAAAAGGACAATAAACTTGGAGGAAATCAACTTTTCTAACTTCGGTACTACAAAGCTGTAGTAATCAAAACAGTGCCACTGTGGAGACAAAGACAGACATACAGACCAATGAACACAACAGAGCTCTTGTCTATTTGGTCAAGTAACTTTTGACAAAGGTGTCAAGACCATTCAATGGGGGAAAGGATGATCTTTTCAATAAACAGTGATGAGAAAATGTGAAATCCATAGGCAAAAGGATGAAGCTGGACCCTTACTTACACAATATACAAAAAATAACTCAAAATGGACCAAAGGCCTAAACCTAAGAGCTAAAAGCACAAACCTCTTAGAAGAAAACAAAGGACAAAAGCTTCATAACATTGGATTTGTAATTATTTCTGGATATGACACCAAAAGCACAGGCTATTATAGGAGAAACATAAAGTGCACTACATCAAAATTAAAGTCATCCAACATGAAAGGACACAATCAACTAATGTAAAAGGCAACCTACAGAATGGGAGAAAATATTTGCAAATCATTCACTTGATAAAATGTTAATACCAGAATACACACAAAACTTCTACAACTCAATAACAAAACCAATTCCCAATTAAAAAATGGGCAAAAGACAATAACATACTATGCTCATGGCTGGGAAGAATCAACACTGTCAAAATGCCTATACTTCCCAGAGCAATCTACAGATTCAATGCAATCCCCATTAAAATACTATCATCATACTTTCAGGATTTGGAAAAAAATATTCTTCATTTTGTATTGAACCAGAAAAAAAACAAACCCTATAGCAAAGGCAATTCTTAGTAATAAAAGCAAAGCTGGGGTATCACCCTACCAGACTTTAGGCTATGCTACAAGGCCATAGTGATCAAAACAGGATGGTATTGGCACAAAAACAGAGACATATTTGGAACCGAATAGAAAACCATGAGATGAAGCTAACCTCTTAAAGCCCCTTGATCTTTGATAAACCAAACAAAAACAATCACTGGGGAAAAGAATCCCTATTCAATAAATGGTGTTGGGAGGACTGGATAACCACGTGTAAAAGACTGAAACTGGACCCGCACCTCTCACCACTCACAAAAATGGATTCAAGATGGATAAAAGATTTAAATCTAAGGCATGAAACAATAAAAATCCTCAAAGAAAGTGTGGAGAAAACACTTGGAAATATCAGCCTGGGGAAAGATTTTTATGAAGACTTCTGTGACAATTGCAACAACAAAAATAAATGGGACTTGATTAAACTGAAAAGCTTCTATACAGCTAAGAAAACAAAAAGCAAACAGACAGCCTTCAGAATGGGAAAAGGTATTTGCATGTTATGAATCAGACATGAGGATACCTGCATTAGACTGTTTATCACAGCTCAATTCACAATTGCCAAAATGTGGAAACAACCCAAATTGTTGCCTACCAACCCAGGAATGGATTAACAGGCTATGGCATATGTACACCATGGAATACTACTCAGCCGCTAAAAATGATGGAGACTTTACATCTTTTGTATTAACCTGGATGGAGGAGGAATGGAGAAGCAACTATCCAATATACTCTGTTCTAATATGAAGGCAGCAGATGAGCTAATACAAGGTGTGGGGTAGGGGAATGAGGGAGCAGAGGGGGAGGCAGGAGGGAGATGGGGTTCACAGTGTACCGCACACCTCTCTCAGGGCGCAGGATACAATTATAAGAAGGACTTTACCTAACAAATGCAATCAGTGTGCCCTAATTCTTTGTACCCTCACTGAACCCCAAACAATTTTAAAAAACGGGCAAAAGACTAGAATACACATTTCTCCAAGGAACATATACAAATAATCAATGTATTAAAAGATGTTGACCATCGCTAATCATTAGGGAAATGCAAATTACAGCCACAATGAAGATACAACCTCACATTCATTAGGACAGCTACAGTAACAAGTAACAAATGTTAGCAAAGATATGGAGAAATTTGAATCCCTGTGTATTATTGGTGGGAATATTAAAATTGTGCAGCCCTATGGAAAGTACACATAAGCATGGAACTTAAAATAGAATTACCATGTGATCCAGCAATTCCACTTCTAGGTAGGTATCCAACAGATTTGAGGAAAAGGTCTTGAACAAGTATTTGCACTTCCATGATGACAGCAGCATTATTCACAACAGCCAAAAGCAGAGGCAATCCAAGTGTCCATTGATGGATGGATGGATGTATAGATAGATATAGATACACAATGGAGTATTACTCAATCTTAAAATGAAAGGAAATTCTGATACATCCTACAACACAGACGAACTTCCAGGACATTATATAAAGGAATAAAGCCAGTCACAAAGGACAAATACTGTATCATTCCACGTATATAAAGTACCTGCTCAAAATCAAGACAGAAAGCAAAATAATGGCTGCCAAGAGCTGGGGGCAGGGAGAATGGGTACAGAATTGAAGTTTCACAAGATGAAAAGATTTCTGGAGATGGTGATGATTGTTCCATAACAATGCAAATGTATTTAATGCCAATGAATAGCATGCTGAGAAATGGTTAAGATGGTAAATTTTGTTATACATGTATCGTTTACCACTACTATTTTAAGAAAAACTGAGAAAAAAAGACTGTGCATCCTAAGTGGCCGAAGTTAACCTGACCAGTCCTAGGACAAACTAAAGTCCATGTATTCTTGGGAGGAATCTGCTTAAGTACTTGGAGCTCAAGATGCAAGCTGTGTGCAAATTACTCTTATGGGGTCTGCAAAAACAACAGTATGTACATACAAGATGATGAAGTAAGGCAAAGTATTAACACTTGTAATTATTAGTGAAGGGTATATGGGAGTTTATTTTACTCTTCTTGTTAACTATTATAAATTGGAAATATTTTCAAAATTAAAAAAATTTATTCTAGCCAGCCAGGTTTGAGATACTTACAACAAACCATACACCAAAGATAATTTACACAGAAACTAGTAATTTTTCCTTCTAAACACAGTGTAAGAGAACCTCTCTGAGCACTGTGAATTCCCAGGTATGGGTATCACTTCCTTACCTGGCAACCTCAGGAGTTTCATATGGCTATGCTTTTTCATTCCCTTCTTTTGAGGAAATTTACATGAAACACTGCAGAATAGTTTAGGCTTTTGTCTCCCATTTAGTGGTTAGCTATTACCCTCTAATGCCTTTATGTACCTGCATTTTACAAACTACTGTATCCTACTTGTGCTTCTGAGTTTGTTGAAAGTAAGTGTAAATAACTTGAGAGGGTTTTTTTTTTAGATAGTCTCACTGTCTCCCTGGGTAGAGTGCTGTAATGTCATAGCTCACAGCAACCTCAAACTCCTGGGCTCAAGCAATCCACTTGCCTCAGCCTCCCAAGTAGCTGGGACTGTAGGTGCCCGTGATAACACCCAGCTATTTTTTAGACACAGGTCTCACTATTGCTCAGGCTGATCTCAAACTCGTGAGCTCAAGAAATCCACATGTCTTGGCCTCCGGGTGTGCTAGGATTACAGGCATAAGCCACTGTATCTGGCCAACTTCAGAGATCTTATGAATAGTTTTAGTGCATAGGCTGGGTGCCCGTAGCTCAGTAGTTAGGTTGCCAGCCACTAACCCACTCCAGGGCTGGTGGGTTCGAACCCAGCCCAGACCTGCTAAACAACAACAACAACAAAAAATAGCCAGGCCTTGTAGCGGGAGCTGTAGTCCCAGCTATTTGGGAGGCCAAGGCAAGAAATCACTTGAGCCCAAGAGTTTGAGGTTGTTGTGAGCTGTGATGCCACATCACTCTACCAAGGATGACAAAGTGAAACTCTGACTCAATTAAAAAAAAAAAAAAAGAAGAAAATAGTTTTAGTGCATACATTTCATGTTACTTTAGCTATCCAAAGGTCTTTGTGGCCAATAATATAAGGTATTCTCATATGTTTTGGAAAATCAAGGTGCTGATTTGTGTCAGAAAATTACTATAATTAAAATAATTTAGTGATAATATTTTCTTGGGTTTAGTCATTCTATCAAGAGATCTCTCACGATGAGGCCTGTATAGATTATAAAAATAGTAAGGAGTAACACAAAGTTAGAGCACTAAGAAATAGTCACAAACTTCCTCTCCCCTGATTGCCCAACTGCTGTAAGCAATAATTCCCTAATAAGAGGAACACATGAAGAAATACTAATTTGTCGGTATTCCATTCAAATTTCAACTAGGGCACGCTAATTTAATTCTGATACCAAACACCCAGAATCAGCTTCAAATTACACAGGGTTAAGGGCTCAGTCCTCCATGAGACTGTTCCCACTGCAATGCCAGACACAAGTGAGGTTCCTAGACCACTGCCACTTCTGACTGGCTACAAATCTGAAGTTCTCAAAACTTTTACAGTTCCAACCATTTGCTGAAATAACTCACAGAACACAGGAAAGCACTATACTTTCCTAGAAAGCACAATACTAATGGTTAGTTGTATTATAAGGAGATACAAGGAGGGAGGCCTGCAAAGAAATGCAGAGCCTCAGGCAGTCAGGCCTCCTCACCCTCCCATGTGCTTGCTGACCAGGAAGTTTCACTTACCTACGGTGTCCAGAGCTCTTAAATGGGGCTCCATTATGCAGGTAGAGTTGATTAAATCAAATAGTCCCAATCCCCCAGGTCCTGCTGGCCTAAAGTCCCAATCCTCTAATTACATGGCCAGTCTCTCTGGTAACCAATCTCCACCCTTAAAATATCTAGAGGCCCACCAAGACACTTCCATTACTCAGGAAACCCAAGCACTACAGACATTACTTGTCAGAACAAATGACAATTCCTCATTATTCCAGTCAGGCAGATTGAAACTTGAGGGTCACAAAACTATAGCATCTTCAGATTTTTGCTTCCATTAATTATGCATTCTCTAAGACAATGAAGCGACAGCCCCCCAAAACCAGAATGAATTTTTATTGTGTAAAGTTTATAGAAGACTAGTACCCCTCTGTACAAAGTACACAATAAACGGTTTTAAATACAACTGAGAGAACTGCGAGTCCTATGACAACATTTGATACAAGCTGAACCATTTACAGACACACTAAAAAAATTTTAAAATATCTTCTTTCTCCAAAGAGTCCGTTGCACATTTTTTAAGAGTAGAGACGGGGACACATCATCCCAGGCAAGGTCACAATGGCATTTTATTGCCCTCGATGCTGATTTTCACTGCATGTGCAGATCTGCTTTTTTTCCTGATATCTGTGAACTTTCTCATCTGTTTATCCAGTCGACTGATACCTTTCTTGGAGGTCGCTTGAAACTAAAGGGGCAGGGGGGAAATTAGAGAGCAAATTACTGAAACACATAAATCCGGTTTTATTTTCATCTTTTACCTGAACATTAGCTGTCAGAAGAGTGAATCACAAGATGCTTTGATGACCTTAACAACAGAGCAAGTACACACAGCAGTGTTAGAAATACATATGAAACTCTCAAGGGAGAATAATTTTATTGTTGTCTTTGCCTTACGTTTAATTTTGCTACAGTACATGGCAATCTCCTAGATGAGAGAAAGGGGGAAAAACTGAGACCATGATCCTCCCAATTTCATCATTTACACTGTATTTTGATTACATGCCTTTTCCTTTCAAAGATTAAATGTGAGACTGACCACTGACACTTTCAAACAGTACTGGTGTAAAAAACAAGGATCTTCTAAAGCAAAGGAAAGTCATCTGAGAAAAAGCCTTAAGCATAATGAATGAGGTTAGAAGAATTAACAAAATAAAGCCAGAAGTGCTGGAGCTCTAAAGATTCAGACTTGGGGTGAACCCCTGCTCTGCCTCAGCAAGTTTTGAATCTCTGGACAAAGCACTTTCCTGGCTGGTATGCCTTCCAGCAATGCTGAGGGAAGTACATGAGATAATAATGTCAAATTCAAGTGCAGACGCTAGCACCCCTTCTGTGCTCAGAATAAATTGAGGCTATTGCTACAACTATTACTACCTCACAGTCAACTAGATTTACATTAACTAAGTATACTTGACAAAAAAAAAAAAAAAAGTAAGGCTCAGCGACATAGCACAGTGGTTACTGTACCAGCCACATACACCAAGGTTGGCAGGTTCAAACCCAGCCTGGTCCAGCTAAGCAACAATGACAACTGCAACAGAAAAAAAATAGCCAGGCTTTGTGGCAGATGCCTATAGTCCCAGCTACTTGGGAAGCTGAGGCAAGAGAACTGCTTAAGCCCAAGAGTTTAGGTTGCTGTGAGCTGTGACACCACAGCACCACAGCACTCTACCTAGGGTGACTCTGTCTCAAAAAAAAAAAAAAAAAAGAAAGAAAAAAAATTAAATCTTTTTTCCACTTGCCCTTTATCTTTAAAGGTTTGGTTTGGGTTTTTTTTTTTCTTTTATATTTTGAAAACACTGTATGTCTTACTAAGATGTGGTCTCAATGAACCTTTCAGAAATTCTGGGAAGGTCTGCCCCCAATGGTTAGGGGGCACAGATACAGGCACCAAAAAACTCTTGTTAATTGTGTTAACAATTCAGATGTTTAAGAATGATCTCCCCAGATGTTTAGTGCTGAATTGCCTCTAAAGCTCAACTCAAAAGAATGCTAAAGTAATAGAGTCTAGGAGACTCTGGGGTCAGTACAAGTGTGGAGAACTTCTTTCTAGTCTAGGAGCCTTCCAAGTCTTATCTCTGGATTCAGTGTCTCCCCAGATATAAAGTCACCTGAACACTATGCAAGGAACACTGAGTCATTCTTGAACAAGAGCCTTGTTTGACATCTATCCTAGATTTTTCATTTCTGACCATGTGCAATATACTCTAGGTTAGCATAAAAATTCATTATTAGACAAGAAAGAGCTACGCCACCATCCATCACACTGTCCCTCAGATTTCCTGGACAGACCCAGATACCTGACTTCCTTTCAGACGATGTACTGATTTAGTACTTGCGGTCAGCCCACACTGGAAGCCTTACGTACTCGGATCTCTGCCAAATCCCCAACTCCACACACCTCCTTCACCTTCTCTTTGCCTACTCCCAGGACCTTCACTAACAGTCTGAGCCCTAAGGAATCTGTCTAGCCTCAGCTGAGCAGGGACACACCCAGGCTAGTGTCAACCTATTCCTAGTTA
Source organism: Loris lydekkerianus (assembly GCA_963574355.1). Lineage (NCBI taxonomy): Eukaryota > Metazoa > Chordata > Mammalia > Primates > Lorisidae > Loris > Loris lydekkerianus. The sequence goes on along the minus strand of CAUYPK010095095.1, from coordinate 8,794 downwards.
TCAACACAGATGCTCGGTTATCCCAGCCTGATACCATGCAGACCACAGTACCTAACATGCCAAATCACTGATCTCCTTCCTGACTCATCAACTCTGTATCACACTTCCTTAAGACATAGAAAGTATATGCTGCACTGTTTTACCAGAAAATAAACAAAAGCAGCTTAAAAGATTAGCAAGATGGGTTTGCTTAAAACAGAATTAAGATAGTGTAACTGTTTGATTACACAATATTAAAATCACTAAAGAATGTTTCCTCAAACAGATTTTTACCAAGTAAAAAACAAATAAACCCAACAAAGTATAAAAGAAGTAAGTCCAATGCTGCTTGAAATTTTTAAAGAATATAGTAATGTTTATCCACGCATATAAAAAGGATTAAAATGAAATAATCTAAAATGTTAATATTCAGTTATGGCAGCATTATAGGTGAGATTAATTTTATTTATGCAGTCTATATTTTTAAAAATTTACATAAAAACATGTATTGCTTTTGTCATTTTCATACTACAAATGAGCATACAAAAAATACAATGCAGTACAGTTTACTGAATTATTTAGAAGTGAAAAATGAGAGGAGAAATGAATAAACAAATTATAAAATATTCACAGGCTAGACCATTATGCAGCCACTAAAAATGATAAATCTACAAGGTAATAAGGGAAGATGACCAAAATTATATAAAAATCATTTTAATTATATTAAAATATCAATAGAAAAAAAGGCAACACGTATATCAAATGGCTTTTGAACGGCAGAACCACAAATAATTTTTCTCTTTATAACCTCAAAATTTTCTATAATTATAAAAACTAAGCTTGAGGCATAATTGGAATACATTTAAAATAGCAAACTGTTGCCAGTGGTGACTTAGTGGAAGATCAGGACTTTGGGAATGTGGTTACTCTATAGTGATTTATTCTTATGTAACTTAAAAAACAAAAATGATACTTGAACAGTTTCATCTGAAACCCATTTACTCATTACAGTTTTCTTTTTGGACAATATGATTTCTAATAATGCCCACTAGTGTCTGCAATGTGGAAGCCTTCGGTGAACATACAAGAAACCTTCCTGGGCAGGAAAACAAGTGTCAGGCGGTTACAGGATTAAAAAGCAGGGTATAACACGGGATCATCAGTTCCCTACACGTGATTTACTTTCTGACAGAGCCCTACTGGTCAGATTGAGGCCTCCCAAATGCCAGAGTGTTATGATCTTAGAGAGGGCTGAGAATATAGGAACGGTGCCCTCCCTCCTCCCACTCTAGAAGGCAGTCGGACTACCCTGTAGGTGGAGGTGAGACAGGAATCAGAGAACCAGTGGACAAGCAGAGGCCCCTCGGGACACAACTTAGATTCCAAAGCAGACTGCCACTGAGAGTTTTTATTACATTTTCTTTGCCATATTGTAGCTCCTGATTCTCAAAAATAAAAGTGATGGGAAGGAAAAATACTGTTAGAAAAAGAGCCAAAAAGAGGGAGACAGTGAAAAAAGGAGAGAAGAGTAAAAGAGACATAAGTGGGAGGAGAAATACTAAGGAGAAATGGTTAGGGGCACAGATACGGGCACCAGAAAAAAAGAAGTAAATATACATAGATGAGGGTGTTCTGGGCAAAGAACTAGTCCTCTCTACCCCTTATTTATTCTCAGTAAGAAAGTGTGCTTCATCTTGATAGCGGCCTAACAATAAAATGAACTGTCAGGAAGGTGAGTGGAGGGGTCTCAGAGAAGCACAAAGGCAGACAACACACACTCTCTGTGCACACTGCATCAAAGGCGCCACTGCTCATCTCAAAGCACAGTAAATCAGCCAGTCTGGTTTAAGAACATTCCAGAGACTTCTTCATTTCTGTCCATGTGCTAAGTATATATTAATCAAATCCATCTCTAACTAGTAAAAGGCTTATGCAGTGAGTCCTCAAATGCATAGTGCTGGGCCATTCACAATAGGAAAACAAGCTACCTCCCCTTCCATCTAGAAGCCACTAACCAGTTTATATGGCTATACAAGGTAGACTACTATGATTTGGGGCCCTAACAAAACTTTTTTTTTTTTTTTCTGAGACAAAGTCTTGCTCTGTTGCCCCAGCTAGAGTGCAATAGTGTCACCATAGCTCACCGTAACCTGAGCTCAAGCAATCGATCCTCCTGTTTCAACCTCCCAGGTAGCTTGAACTACAGACACATGCCACCACCCCTGGCTAATTTTTCTGTATTTGTAGAGACAGGGTCTAACTCTTGCTCATGCAAGTCTCAAACTCCTGGCCTCAAACAATCCTCTCACTTCAGCCTCCCAAAGTACTAGGACTATAGGCATGAGCCAATGTGCCTAGCCCAAACTTTTCATAAAAATGAGTACCAGCTGGGGGCACCCGTAGCTCAGTGGTTAGAGCACCAGCCCCATGTAGCAGGGATGGTGGGTTCATCATTTCAGGAATTAAACAGTCCTAGCCTTTTCTGGTTAAGAAAGCACACACAGTTTTCACTCTGACTGCTAATAAATCAAGCCCATGCATAGCACATGCTTCCTTGGGGGTACCTCTCAGATACACTCTGGTAAAGCCAGGCCTACAGGGGCATCCTGTTGCCTTCAATGCTGAACTTGACAGCACGGTGCACTTTGCTGAGTCGTTTCTGTTCTGCAAATCGCCTCTTATGCTTTTCCAAACGGCTTAGGCCCTTTTTAAGAATACCTGGCTAGAAAGTAGTTTGATTGGAGAATAGAAAAAGATTACTGAGAAATGCTGACAATCACTGAGCAGTGCTTGCAATGACAGAGGAAGCATCTACCCTAAATATTTCAAAACAGAACTGCTTAAACAGTTGAAGAGAAAGGGGGCGGTAAATATTCTTCAGAAGCAGGTAAGCTCTAGGTCTCATGGTTCTAAAACAAAAAAGATCACTGGTTCAGAATATTAATAAGGAACTTCTCTACTTAATGATGTTGCTTCAAGTTTGAAGAAAAATTCATCAGCAACAATCTTTAACCTTGGACAGTTCTTTTGTGATTCCTCAATTTGTAATTTGGCTAGATAAAAGACCAGAAAACAGGGCGACACCTGTGGCTCAGTGAGTAGGGCGCCGGCCCCATATACCAAGGGTGGTGGGTTCAAACCCAGCCCCGGCAGAACTGCAACAAAAAATAGCCAGGCCCTGTGGCAGGCGCCTGTAGTCCCAGCTGCTCGGGAGACTGAGGCAGGAGAATCGCGGAAGCCCAAGAGCGGGAGGTTGCTGTGAGTCCTATACATCACGGCACTCCACCGAGGACGGTAAAGTGAGACTCTGCCTCTACAAAAAAAAAAAAAGACCAGAAAACAGTCCTCTCTGAAATAAAACCTCAAGAACTATCAGGAGTATTAAACATGAAGTAAAACCTAAAAGAGTTTGCATCTGAGATCCACCTTGCCATTCCTCTGTCTGCTTACCCTGGATGACTCCATCTCCACGTTCCACTTGGGCCTGACAACGTAGTCCTTGTTTGAAGGCATAGGGACCCTTGCACGGGCACAGAATCCAGGATCTCCAGGTCTAAGAGCCCTGAGACAGAGGAGAACAGTACTTACATAGCCAGCCATGGAGTCTGCAGGCAATTTCACATGCCCGATCCTAGCTCCACCCCATTTAGCTGAAATGTTGCAAGATTCCTCTGCCTCCCCAAGGTCATCCAATCCATTTTGCCCCTCCTCAGCTTCAGATATAATCATGCCCTTCTTTTTTCCAAGGTTGGTCTTCCCAGCAGGACTCTGAATCTTAATTTCTCTGGTCTAGTGAAGTAACTCATGAGTTCACTTGTGAGGTGAAAAAGCAGGTAGTTAAAAATGATCCCCCAAACTCTGAGTCTGCCCATAAAGTACTTTACTTTGTGCATACATAACTTATACAGTAATTTTTGTCATCTTTGTAAAAAACTATCAAAGATAATTATAGCTTCCCAAGTAGTATTTTAAGGAATGATACAAATGTCTCTCCTAATAGTAATAACTTGCAAAACTACAGTACAATACCACAAACAAGATATTGATGTAATACATTGCTTTTATTTATATTTCCCTAGTTTTTTTTCACTCATTTGTATGCCAATTTGAGGGCAACCAGGCTATACTAAAGTTGGATTACTTTCAAAAGTAAAGCCCATATCTATAGATGTCTGGGCATTAAACCACTCAACCTTTAGGTTAACTGACTCTGGTGGTGTACGTGTGTACTGAAAGTGTGGAGAGGATAAGGGTAAAAAGTTTTAAAAATTGTTTCTATTCCCTTGTATTGTTTATCATGCTTTAAACACAAAGCCTCTCCTTACATACACATACGTATGCGTGAACAGATTCATTGGCCTGCCAAAGAAAATCCCCCATCACTCTTATTCTTCTCCTGAAATCACCCTCTCATCATCAAACTTATTATCAATGAACTAGACTTACACTTGCTCCCTCTAGTTCATCCCTCATTCTCCTCTTGCAATCTGGGTGCTACCCGAGTAACAACTCCCCTGTACAAACTCCTCTACAGCAACCTGCCACCGTCCACCTCCAGGGCAGCCTCATTCCCCTCTAGGTTTGCTCCCATGCCTACGACCACAGCTATGACTCACCTCCACTGGCTACTCTGCTGGTTACACTCCTTTTCAAAGTAGTTTAGTTCCTTTTTGTTTTTTGAGACAAAGTCTCACTATGTCACCCTCGGTAGAGTGACGTGGCATCACAGCTCACAGCAACCTCAAACTCTTGGACTTAAGCGATTCTCTTGCCTCAGCCTCCCAAGTAGCTGAGACTACAGGCGCCTGCCACAACGCCCGGCTTTTTTTTTTTTTTTTTTTTTTTTGCTGCAGTTGTCATTGTTGTCTAGCTGGCCCAGGGTGGGCTCGAACCCACCAGCCTTGGTGTATGTGGCTGGCGCCTGTGCTATGGGTGCCGAGCCTATTTAGTTCATTTCTTACTCTGTACTCTCTTGATTCAACAAATATTTTCTATGGAGAGAACCATCAAATCTATGTCTCTGGCTCAAATATCTCTGTAAGTATCCAGACTACCACATTGGGCATCTACATTTAATTGACTCAAAACAGAATTCACCCATGCTGTTAAATCTCTTCCTCAGTCCATTTGAGTCAGTGATAATAACACTGTCTCAGGACTGAAGTTCCAGTTAGGTTCCTCAACTCCAGCCAACTTCTCTCCACCGAGTCACAAGCTCCAGGCAGCTTTGCCTGTGCAATGCCTCCTCACCATTCTGCTCCCTCATTACCATCTCTGTTTAGATGGACCACTGCCTTCAGTTCCACTGCCCTCCACCCAATCCCACGCAGCATCATCAGTTGCAGCATTTTAAACCAAATGTGATGGCTTCACATTCAGGCCCAAAAACTTCCCATGGAATCACAAAGAATACAAAAATTCCCCATTGTGACATAAAGCCCTTCATTGAACCACATCTCTATTTCCACTCTTATTGCCTAACTCTTTCAGTCCACAGCTATTTCCAAAATAGGCCTTGCACACTTATCCCACAGCTTAGCCTACTCTCCTTGTGCCTAACATCCCCTCTGCAGACTTACGCTTTTTCAGACCATGGAATATTTTTAATTTGCTTTATACTGTCAGAGCTTAGCAAGCAGTCTACCATTTAGCAAGCAGTAACAAAATCTTTACCAAATGAATTCTTCTCTCAATTTTCCTTATATCCTCAGAGTACCCAATATTCAATAAATTTTAACCTGAAAATTACCCTTACCTATGTAACCATAACATCATTTCATTTACTATTCATTTTAAATAAGCAAACAGAAGCATTCTATATTATCTAGGAAAAAAAATTAATGTAAAACCTTACTTCTCCTCTCCTGTCAGCACCTTTTCCAGGTCTCTTCGGGGTGTCTGACCACCAGTGCTGGGGAAAAAGTAAACAAGGAGATACTAGGAATGTCAGAACCTTGTAACTAAGAAACAGAGCAAACTAATATTAAAGTTAGACCCTGCTTAGGTCTTATAAGTGGGAACAGGAAAAATAACTTCCAGTAATCTTTAAAAAGTACTACTCATTTTAGTATTCACTTGCATATAACGGATTTCACTAGGGATGAGCCATAACTGCCATATATTTATAACTAATAACTTTGCCCTCCGGGGTGCAACTATATCCAGCATTTTGGTACAAAGTGAACCCATTTTTTTAGGCATTTGGAAATGGGAGGAAGAAAGTTGTTTTCTGCAAGTGGCTGGAGCAAACCAAGCAAAATCAGAACTATGAGAGGGGCCATATTCCACCAAAGTGACCCAGGAAGGTCATGGCAGATGGAGAGGGCCTCTATCACACACTACCACATTCAAATTAAAAGAGTATTATGAATACACAGATAATATCAAGCTGAGAGGAAAGAAATCCCTATCATCTTGCAGGTTTCCAAATGATACTCATTTACCAAAAACCCTCTAATTACTGCCAACAACGATATTTATTCCACTTACTCATACCTGGTCCCTCATACCTGCTCATTCTTCGTCGCTGAGGCATTTGTTCCAGATCTCTCTGCTCTCTTTCTTCTCTTGTCATTCCTTTGTAGTTTGAGGTAAGACCAAATATAGGACGGGACCATTCATCTGCAACAAGAAAAAAACAATTGTTTAGTCGACAAAATAGCACCTCCTACCATTCTTTCAAATAATTGCACTGTAGTATTACATGATACCCAGGTGCTGACAGGATTTACTCTTTCCTAAAGACTCCATTATTTCAGGATTATTTATATATAAAATCAGCATAAAAGCAGTATCATAACTCTAGCTGACTCAGAAAACTTACAGTGAAAATATCAGTAAATCAGTAATCACCACAGAGATTCAAAGAAAGTACCATCTGACCCACTTTGATAGTTATCAGTTAGCTGGGTTGACTATTTTCTTTTATTTTAAATTTTTATTTACTGAATTTATTTATTTTATTTTTTACAGAGAAGGGTCTTGCTGCACTGGGCTGTCTTAAGCTCCAGGGGCTCAAATGATCCTCCTGTCCTGGCCTCTCAAGGTGCTAGGATTACAGACATGAGTCACTGCATTGCATGTAGCAAAAATTATAGTTTAATATGGCAGATATAGAGTTCGTAATTCATAAAGCAGCTAAGATGACAATGAAATATAATTACTACATGACCACTGTCCAGCAAGTAGAAGTCCAGAGGTGCTAACTGAAGTTTTAGTTCTGAAACATAATGTAGCTAAAGGACCTTTAAAGACAGAACACAGATGTTGCCACACAAAGAAGAACACAGATTGTCAGGGGTCTACAGATCTTTTAAAATCACTCCACTGACCACACCCCTGGATTCAGAATCACTGCTATAGTAACTCAAGGATACCAGTGGGAATATTCTACTTCTTTCAGTCTAGGGCAAAAAAACCCCAAACAAGTCACAAGCTGCTGCACAGAAGAAACAAAAGTTTACCACCTCGTAGGCAATAAACTTTAGATTATTAACAAGAGCTGAGATGATAATACATCACAAGTTTACTGAAAAAATTTATATTCTAAAAGTTTAAAGATTCAATAGAAAAATAATTACTATATTCAAATATTGATGTAGCTCCTTTTTCAATCTAGCTTTTAAGCTTTTTTTTTTTTTTTTTTGAGACAGTCTCTTTGTCACCCATGGTAGAGTGCCATAGCTCACAGCAACTTCAAACTCTTGGGCTCAGGTGATTCTCTCACCTCAGCCTCTCAAGTAGGCTGGGACTACAGGTGCCTGCCACAACGCCTGGCTATTTTTACAGATGAGTCTCACTCTGGCTCAGGCTGGTCTCAAACTCATGAGCTCAGGCAATCCACCTACCTCGGCCTCCCAGAGTGCTGGGATTAAAGGCGTGAGCCACCACGCTGGGCTGAGCTTGAAGTGTAAAAAATTTCTTTCCAGCAAGGGGCACAGGAAAAGATGCAGAGAATAATAAAAACAAATATGGATTTCAGTCTTAAAACTAAACAATTTCATAAACAATATGGCACTTAATCACATGAATTTCAGTTAAACCCCTCTGGCATAATTAAGAACATGCAAAAAAGGTTCTGGAAACCATTATGCAAGTAACAATAGTGGTAAGTAGCTAGTATTACTCAAGTACTTACCATGTGCTAGGCACTGTGCTTCATGTACATCCTCTCATTGAATCTTTAAAATAACTCAGTGAGTAGGGTGCCAGTCCCATATACTGAGGATGGCAGGTTCAAACCCAGCCCCGGCCAAACTGCAACAAAAAAATAGCCAGGCGCTGTGGCGGGCGCCTGTAGACCCAGCTACTTGGGAGGCTGAGGCATGAGAATCACCTAAGCCCAGGAGCTGGAGGTTGCTGTGAGCTATGATACTACAGCACTCTACCGAGGACGACAAAGTAAGACTCTATCTCTAAAAAGTAAATAAATAAAATAAAATAACCCAAAGCACATGACTGCCTCAAGTTTACTGCCTCAAGAGCAAAAGACCAAGACTTAGAGCTTAAACCTCAAGCTAAGGATATGCTGTGGGCAAGTGGCATATCCATGATTCAGGTATGACCAAATCCCGGACTGCATTCTACCCGCCCTTCCTTTTTTTTTTTTTTTTTTTTTTTTTTGTGTGTGTGGTTGTGTGTGTGTGTGTGTTTGTGTGTGTTTTTTTTTAATTAATATATATTTTTTTTTTTATTTTTAAAGTTAAAAAAAATAAATTTTTATTTTAAAAAAAAAAACACACACACACACACACACACACACAAACACACACACACACACACAAAAAAAAAAAAAAAAAAAAAAGGAAGGGCGGGT
>CAUYPK010095094.1:0-43900 GCA_963574355.1 Loris lydekkerianus | reverse complement strand
TCACTTTATGGCCCTTGGTAGAGTGCCATGGCATCACACAGCTCACAGCAACCTCCAACTCCTGGGCTTAAGTGATTCTCTTGCCTCAGCCTCCCGAGTAGCTGGGACTACAGGCGCCTGCCACAACGCCCGGCTATTTTTGGTTGCAGTTTGGCCGGGGCTGGGTTTGAACCCCCCACCCTCGGCATATGGGGCTGGCGCCCTACTCACTGAGCCACAGGCGCTGCAATTTTTCTCATTTTAGTAGAGACAGGGTCTCACTTTGCTCAGGCTGGTCTTGAACTCCTGAGCTTAAGCAGTCTGCCTTTCTCAACCTTCTAGAGTACTAGAATTACAGGTGTGAGCACTGTGCCTAGCCAAAACATTGTTATAAGGCCAGGGAAGCCTTTGAGTTAGGCACTGGGTAGAGAAGGGTAAAAGGGCTCTTGAGACTGAGTCAAGAAAGGGGATAGGACGTCTACTTCTAAAGCTCCATGAGGCCTGAATAGGGAGAAGACTTTGGGCAGGAAGGAGGCTCCCAGCTCCTCCTTCTCTTTTCCCTACAGCGAGAACAGGATGAGAAGACAAGTGCAGTAAAGGAAGAGCTGAAATATTGGCAGAAGCTCCGGCACGATTTGGAGCGGGCACGGCTGCTGATTGAGTTGATTCGGAAGAGAGAGAAGCTCAAGCGGGAGCAGGTAAGGAGGAGCTCTGAGCCCCAGGGCCCTACTTCAAGATCTTTTTCTCCAACTATTAGTCTGGCGTTAGGAGACCTGGGATCCCCTACTTGATGCCAGGTTTCTTTCTTCTCTTCCCTATTCCTGCCCAGTGCTATGGGCTTCAAGATCTGCCTACTTTGTACTGGTGTGGTGCTACTGATGTTTCTGTGCTTTGGGGTTCAGTTCATGGCAGCCTTAAGCATAAGCTTCATATATGCCTAGACCCATCCCTGAAGTTTCTGAGTCAGGAAATCTCAGGAGAGCCTGGCCTTGAGGATCTTAAAAAGCTTTTCAGGCTATCCTAAGGGACATTAGCAGTTGAGAGCCTCTGGCCTGGGAGCTTCTGAGGGTCCTCAATTGGCCCTTAAACACTTGTGGTTTTAAAATCTTTAAATTTTCTTCCTCTATTCAAGGAGATTCTAAGCCCCTTAGCATGGGAAATGTTAAGGTGGATGGCATGGCATAATGGTTAAAGAACACAAGCTATAGTAATACACTGCCTGGGTTTAAATCCTCATTCTGATATTTACTACCTGTGTGACATTAAGCCAGTTGCTTAATCTCTTTAATACTTCATTTTCCTAACCTGTAATATGGAGGTAATAATAGAGCCTATATCATGAGGTTGTTGTGAGGATTTAGATGACTTAGTATATGTAAAGAACTTAGAATAGTGCTTGGCACATAGTGTCAGCTGCTGTCATTATTATTGTCACTGATACTCTTTTGCTTCCCTGAAGTGTCTATTGCAGTTCTCTGCATGTGGCAGAGAGCAAGTACTAATTGAATGGATGACAAACCGAAAGTATTCTTTCTGGTCTAGCAGGAGCATGCAGTGTTACTCACATGGCTCAGAGGCCTAAGTTAAAAATGTTCCTTTTTCTTTCTTCAGACTCTATGTCACTGTTCTAACCTGGCATAGGCCCTTTTCGAACAGGTCAATAGCCTGAGTTTCCACCTTGAAGCCTAGGGAGCTTTTGCTGTACTTGGCATAAGTAGCCATGGAAGGCATCACAGTACTTTTTGCACAAGTTCAAACTGTGCCATCCCAGGCTTGGTCTCACAACTGATCTTCTTTTGCCTCCTCTGGTTCAAAAAAATGAGAAAGAGGAAGAGGCCCTACCCTAAGGGAAGCAGGCAGGCCTGGTTGGATATAACCAAGAGGCAGGAACTTTCCGTAGTCTTAATTTGTGGCTTCCCAACCTTTTCACGTTAGAGCACGCATAGAAAATAATGTTTGCACAGCATACTACTGTAAGTATATGAAGCTGCTTGTCATTTTGAGGGTGAGCTTAGAGGCTTTGTTTACCTCACACTAATCCAGATCCTCCTAAAGGCTGAGGGGATTAGTATCTCAGCACACTAAATGGGAAGTTTCAGTCCAAGACACATTTTATATCATCACTGTGCTCCTTAGACCAAGTCAGACCCTGGGTTCAAACTCTGTCTCTTCTTTTCTAGCCAGATGACCTTAGACTAGTGACTTTTTCATTATATTCTCTTTAAACCTCAGATTCTATGTTTGTAAAATGGAGATAATAATTTCTCCTTAAGGGTTATTGTGGTGATTAATTGAGGTAATACAAGTAGAGAGCCCCTACCAAAAGACACTAAAGTAGTGTTGCATAAGGTCAAGAGCACTCACTGTAGAATCAGACTTCTGGCACTAGATCCCAGTTCTGTCCTTTATTAGCTAGGTGACCATAGGCTAGTCACTTAGTCTTTCTGTACCTTGTTTTCCTCTTTGTAAAATACCTTGTCTATACCTACCACTTATACTCATCTTTATTACATAAAATGCTTAGAATGTTACCTGGCACTTAGTGAGGACTATAGGGTGTTAATTATTATAATTATAGTAATAATAATTATTATTGCCAGTAAGTTTTGGTATCGTGTTTGATACATAGGAAATTCATAAAATGGTGGCTGTTGTTAACATTATTCTTAGGCTGAGGGCTGGGTGATGGCTCCTAATATATTGGTCAGCTTAATATCCTATGAGAATTTGTTGTACATGATTGGTGAAAGTCAGGTTACCAAGAAAAAGTTTCAGTGCCTGTTTGTAGGGGCTATCCTGATCTCTCCCCACCTTCCCCACAGGTCAAGGTCCAGCAGGCTGCCATGGAGCTAGAGCTAATGCCATTCAATGTTCTGCTGAGGACAACACTGGACCTGCTGCAGGAGAAGGATCCTGCACACATCTTCTCTGAACCAGTCAACCTAAGTGAGGCAAGTTCCCCCCACTTCCCGAACAGTAATCCTTCCTGAACTGGAACAGAACCTGAGTAGGCTAGTAGGAGGTTGGGCCACCACGTGTGCAAAACTGGAGGTGGGAGGTGGGTCTGGCAAAGTTGATAGCCTTATCTGTGATGAGGAGTCAGCAGGCCAGGGTGGACCAGGCCCTGGGGCTCTGAGTGAGCTCAGCGTAGCCCAATCAGAAAATGGGGAGGCCAGGAGTGCCGGTGCAGGGAGCGCCTGCTTGGCTAGTAAATGGTTGTTGTAATTGTGCAGGCTTTATATGTTTAGGTTCCAGATTACCTGGAATTCATATCCAAGCCAATGGACTTTTCTACCATGAGGCGGAAGCTGGAGTCCCACCTGTATCGCACCTTGGAGGAGTTTGAGGAGGACTTTAACCTAATAGTTACCAACTGCATGAAGTATAATGCTAAAGACACAATTTTCCACCGAGCAGCTGTCCGCCTGCGGGACCTGGGAGGGGCCATCCTACGGCATGCGCGGCGGCAGGCAGAGAACATCGGCTATGACCCCGACAGGGGTACCCACCTTCCTGAGTCACCCAAGTTGGAGGACTTTTACCGCTTCTCCTGGGAAGACGGTGAGAAGCCCGGATGGGTGGGATGGAGAGGGGCCAGGAGGTGGCACATGAACAGAGCACACAGTGCCAGGGATCAGGTGGGCCTTGGCTGTAGGATAGATTTCCTGGAGCCAAGCTGGGGGTTAGCACAGACTCTAGCCATACCTCCTTGTGGCTAGAGTAGTTCTCAGGGTTAAAGTGTAATGCACTGGGCACTGCTTGAGTGGTAAAAAAAGGGAATCAGGTGTTAGGTGTTTGAAAAGGTAAAGCCTCATCTGGGGTCTTCCTCTCCTGGATCCGTTATGTGTGGTATTGGAGCATAGGGCAGGGGGAGTGCAATGGTGGTGTTTCTGGCTGATTCAGAAGAGCACAGGTGGAGAACCAGAAAATGGAATTGCCTCTGAGACCCGTACTCTGCATGTCCCTGTTCTCGGCTTCTCAATGGCAGCAGCCAAATAGTTACTCAGGCCAGGGAATTGCCAAGGTGCCTCGTGCCTACTACATGGAGTCTGTAATCATGACTGTGAACTGCTTCCTGCAGATGTTTCCCAGATTCTGACCTTTGTCCCTGTGGCTGCCTTCCCAGCAGCAGTGTTGCAAGGCTAAGGCTCCACAGTGATGCTGTTGGAAGCCACTGGCCCAGGCATTCCAGGAGAGTATTTTGCATCCGAGGGATTTGGCCCCTTCCCCTTGCCCTGGGCTGGGCAGATCCTTCAGCCCCTTCTGTCCTCCCTTCTCCCTGGCAGTGGACAACATCCTTATCCCAGAGAACCGGGCCCATTTGTCCCCAGAGGTGCAGCTGAAGGAGCTGCTGGAGAAACTGGACCTGGTGAGTGCCATGCGGTCTAGCGGGGCCCGCACTCGCCGTGTCCGCCTGCTACGCCGGGAGATCAATGCCCTTCGGCAGAAGTTGGCTCAGCCACCACCTCTACAGCCACCATCACTGAACAAGACAGTGTCCAATGGGGACCTGCCAGCAGGGCCCCGGGGGGATGCAGCAGTGCTGGAGCAGGCCTTGCAGGAGGAACCAGAAGAAGATGTGGACAGAGGTGAGAGATAGTCATGGGCGAGAAAGGGTTGGGTGGTGGGGACAAGGGCTAAGCTGAAATCTCGTTGTTGGAGTATCTTTCCCTGAGTTTAGATCTGACCCTTATGGGCAAGCAAAAGTCCTTAGAAGGGTCACACTTCCATGTATAGTCAGAAATTGTATTCAAAATATTTAACAATCAGTAGAGACCAAAATTTATTTGTTATGATAGATGTTGGTTTTTGTATTGAAATGGCTCCTGGGGGCCCCTGATGTGGATATTTAGTTCCTGGATTGTGGGGAGGTTAGGGAAGTTTCAGGTGCTGGAGCCCAGCAGCTGTATGTACACTGGCCAGTTAAGAAGTATATTAGTATCTTGCTAATATACTAGTATCAGCTAATGTGGCTGTATTGTACATATCAATTAAATATCAGCCTACTTTAGGCTTGGCACTCGTAGCATAGTGGTTATGGCACCAGCCACATGCACTGAGGCTGGCGGGTTCGAGCCCAGCCCAAGCCAGCTAAACAACAATGACAACTGCAACAAAAAAATAGCCAGGTAGCCGGGTGTTGTGGCAGGCGCCTGTAGTCGCAGCTACTTGGAAGGCTGAGGCAAGAGAATCGCTTGAGCCCAAGAGTTGGAGGTTGTCATAAGCAGTGACACCATGGCACTCTACCGAAGGCAACACAGTGAAACTCTATCTCAAAAAAAAAAAAAAAAATCAGGCTACTTTATACTATCATGCAGAGAAGGCTTAGAACAGGTTAAGTTGTAGTTTGAGGGGATAGCAGCAAAGAAAAGAGTCTGGGCTCTTGAACTACCTTATGGTTTTGATCCCTGAGTGTGTAGGCCTATTCTAGCAGAGAAGTCAGATTATAAAAGAAGGTGGGGAAGTAATTTTCAGAAACCCAGGAGCCTTATAAGCTGAGCTGCTTCCCCATTCTTCCTTTTTACTGGGGACAGAAGTGCCTTCCTCATACCTTGGATCTGAGCCTATAGCCTGGGAAGGGCCTGTCACTGACACAGTCTAAAAGGTTGGTTAGGGGCCCAAATTGCAGGAAATGACCCATTTTATTTTAGGCTGACAGAGAGTGGGACATGGCTGAAACATCACATTGGCATTAGAGGGCTTGGTGTCCAGTGTGACTCTTCCTGACTCCCCATGTGGCAGTCAGAAGCCACTTGTATCCCTACTCCTGGGCTCTGGCATTATAGTTGTGCCCAGTGGACCAGCACAGCATCACCTAGAGGATTTAAAAAAAAAAATTTCCAGCTTCGCTTCCTGTAGATTCAACTAGGGCGGTCTGGGCTTTGGCTTGGAAGTCCCAATTTTTAAGTTTAAAGGGGATAAGTGAGCAGACATATTTGGAAGCCACTGGTTTGATTTACTTGGTCTCAGTTTTTTTCGTCTGTAAACTTATTCTTTCTGCCTGCTGTAGTTGCTGTCACTTGGGTGATGTGAAACAAAATCAATTGACAGGTGAGAAAATACTTGAGTCCAGTGGGAATTGTACTCCAGTCTCCCACACTGAGACTTAACCTAATTGTTGATTGGCTTTCTTAGAGCAATGGTTTGCAACCAACCCTTACTTCATTAGATTCACCTGGTAAGGTTTTCTTTCTTTTTTTTTTTAAATACCCCATCTTATATTTAGTTTCAATTGGTCTGGGATGGGGCCTGAGCAATGGAATCTTTTTTTTTTTTTTTTTTTTTTTTTTGAGTCAGAGTTTCACTTTGTCACCCTCAGTAGAATGCCATGGTGTCACAGCTCACAGCAACCTTCAAACTCTTGGGCTCAAGTGATTCTCTTGCTCTCTTGCTTCAGCTTCCCAAGTAGCTGGGACTACAGGCACCCACCACAAGGCTTGGCTATTTTTTTTTGCAGTTTGGCTGGGGCCGGGTTTAAACCTGCCACCCTCAGTCAATGGGGCTGGCGCCCTACCCACTGAGCCACAGGCACTGCCCCACGGCTCAACTGTTTTTAGAGATGAAGTCTCGATCTGGCTCAGGCTGGTCTTGAACTTGTGAGCTCAAACCCGAGTGCTTAGGATTGCAGGCATGAGCCACTGTGCCTGGTCTTTTTTTGTTTTGTTTTGTTTTTTGTTTTTTGATTTGGGGGGGGGGAGGTACACTGGAATTTTTAAGAAACTTTTTAGGTGATTCCTGTACATAGCCAGGGTTGTGAACTACTAGTACAGGTAAAACTTATTCCCTCTTCCTTTTTGCCTCAGGTCTAAGACTTAGGATGCATCACAAGCCTTATAATAGCCCATGCTTTTTGGTTATTGGTTATCTGTGTCAGTGTGTAACTTCTAGAGGCAGACTTTTTCTAAAGGTTCAAGCAGGTTCTCTTTTTTTCTAACAGATGACTCCAAACTGCCTCCCCCACCAACTCTGGAGCCCACTGGGCCTGCACCTTCCTTGTCTGAGCAAGAAACCCCCCCGGATCCCCCTACTCTGAAACCCATCAATGATAGCAAACCTCCAAGCCGATTACTAAAGCCTAGAAAGGTGGAAGAAGATGAGCTCTTGGAAAAATCTCCTCTGCAGCTAGGGAATGAGCCCTTGCAACGCCTGCTTGGTGACAATGGCATTAATAGACTGTCCCTCACAGCCCCCGACACCCCTGCTGGTGCCCCATTTAGTGGTGTGGGGCGCCGCACATCAGTCCTCTTCAAGAAGGCCAAGAATGGGGTTAAGCCACAGAGGAGCCCAGACAGGTCCTTGGAGAATGGTGAGGACCATGGTTTGACAGGCTCTCCTGCCTCTCCAGCCAGCATCGAGGATGAGCACCACTCTCGGAAGCGGCCAAGGAGCAGGAGCTGTAGTGAGAGTGAAGGGGAGAGGTCCCCCCAGCAGGAGGAAGAGACAGGTGACACTGCCTGTGACTTCTCTCGCTACTTCTCACGTGCTTTCCTGCTTTGCTTTGCCAGCCAGCACCTTCCCCAGTTGGCCTTCTCCTTAATAGCCTCTGTAGATGCCAATAGTAGCATTGAGGATTCCATAGCTCACCATTGGGCCCGGCACATGAGTAGTGGCTTGGGGAAACAGGCTTTGAGCAAGTATTTTTAGAGGGCCAGATTGTGTCTGAGGCTATCTTTGGCCCCGAGGGGGATGCAAAGTTGTATAAGGTAAAATGATTCCTACCTTCATTTCAGTTCATTCATTAAATATTTTTATCAGCCACTATTCTAAGCACTGGGGGAGGGGGTGTGTGGAAATCATGGAACAAGACAATCAAAATTCTCCTTATAGGGGAAATACATAGACTCAAAGCAAATAAGTAAATTGTATCTTGTATTAGAAACTTTGGAGAAAGACTCAGCAGGGAAAAGGGATAGGGAATGCTGGGGTAATAGTGAAGAAGGTAGCCAGGAGGTCTTCTCTGGGGAGTGACAGTTAAGATCTAAAGGAGTCAAAGGCATATACTATTTGTGTATCTATCCTAAAAATATACACAAGTAAGAGCACAGGCCCTGGAGGTGGGAACATGCCTGAGTGTCTGAGGAACAGTGAGGGAATCAGTGTGGCTGTAGCAAATGTGGGTGGGGATGGGGTGGTAAGAGATGAGGTCCCAGAGATAGGTAATGGGGGCCCCATCACTGAAGTGTTCTTAATACATGTTTACCATGAGTTGGTTATTGGAGGGGAGGAGGTTAATAAAATAAGTCAGACTCAGTTCTAACTCTGGAAATGTTTACATTCCAATGGGGAAGTGAAGTAGTCTCTCAAGGTACAGAGAAATCACAGTGCTGAATAGTATGTGGCTGTATGTCAGGTGAAAGGTAGTACTGCCAGAGGTGTCAGGGAATTTGAACTGAGGGAGTTGGAAGCTTCCTGAGGAAGTGGTACCTCAGCTGGCCCCAAGGGATCAGGGCTGAATGGAAAGGAGTAAATAGGGTGAATGAAGGGCTCATGCCTGGTATGTGGCAACAAGGAGGACAGAGTCTGTGAGGAACAATTTGGAGAGCATCTGGAACCAAGACTGTATGGATGAGGTGGGCATGGATGTGGAGGGCCTTGAATGCCAGACATAGTTAGTAGGTCTCAGTGGGATAGGGAAGACTGGCTTGCTTGGCAGGAAGGGGCTGCTCTTGGCTTTTGCTCTTTGTGTTTGTCATGTCCTTTCATGTGGTGGCTTTAGACTGTATGGCCAATACTCTTTTCTGCTTTGCTTCCTTGCTGCTTAATTTTTTTATTTCAATAATACCTTCCCATCCTGTCTGGTCTAGGCTTTCTTAAGTTTGGACAATAGGTTGGTATTAATACATAGTAGCTAAAGCTTGAGGCCTGGAGTTAGGCGTCCCTGAATGCAAATCCCCAGACTTCTTACCAGCTTATAACATGGAGAAAATGCATTAACCCCTTTGAGTGTATTTCCTTATTTCTATTTTTATTTATTTATTTTATTTTATTTTTTGCAGTTTTGGCCAGGACCAGGTTCAAACCCACCACCCTCTGTATATGGGACTGGCACCCTGAGCCACAGGCACCGCCTGTATTTCCTTATTTCTAATATGAGCCTTCTGATATTTGCCTTGTAGAGCTCTAAAAATATGCACTTGGTATATAACAGTAGATGGTAGCAGTTATTGTTATCATCCTCTTAGCTCTGTCAGGCTCAGCACCAAACACTGCACTAAGAGTGAAAGATTCTCATGCTGGGAAGTAGCTCTGGACCTCAAGCTCATCCAGCCCAAGAAGGCCAGCTAATTGGTGATACTGCTAGAATCTGGTCCTTCCCTACCGTCCCAGGTGCCTGGCATCCAGGAATACTTACTTATACACAGCCTTAGTTGAATCTCACAAAACCAGGTTTTGATCTGTAATAGGTGAGGCAGTACTACCTGAGGCAGAGCTGACTTTGGTGATTTAAGTTGGGGTCATGATGGAGGCAAAGGCATGTCAGAATATAGATATTTCAGCTCAGATACCTGCTTTTATAGGTGTGACTTGCCTCACAATTCTGGCCAAGGTGTCTATAACTTAACAGCTCTCAAATCAGGTGCCTAGCCCATCTCTACACCTCTCTTGGCTCAGCTGTTAGAGTTATAGGACTCTGGAGTGTGGTTAGAAATTAGACTGATAGGAGAATGGAAGCCTTCACAGCAAGATCATATCCCTTGGATGGCCAGTATTCATTTGCCTCTGAAGGGCTCTTTGCTGTAAACTGACCTCTCATTCATACTGAAAAACATCCTCTATAAGGAACAAGAGTGTGGTGGGATATACAATGGGATATACCAAGACTTCCCCACCCTGGCTGGCTCCCTAAGTCCCTGGATCTGCTTCTAATTTCAAACTTCATCCCTTGTGGTGTAATCCCACCACTTTGGGAGGCTGAGGCAGGAGGATCACTTGAGGCCAGGAGTTTAAGATCAGGTTGGGCAAAATAGTGAAACCTCATCTCTACAAAAAATTAAAAATGTAGCTGGCTATGGTGGTGTACAACTATAGTCCTAGCTACTAGAGAGGCTGAGGTGCGATAATCTCCACAGACCAGGAGTTCAAGGCTACAGTGAGCTATGATCATGCCCCTTCACCCTGAGTGACAGAGTTGAGACCCATGTCTAAAAAAAAAAGAGAAGGCTTTATTTTTACATAAGAGAGGCTAAGCAGCCTCAAAGAAGAAGAAAATGAACCCTTTCCCCAGGATTCTGAGTCCTCATTCCAGGAAGGTCTGGACTGCATTAGTTCTGCTGAAAAGTACCCCCCATCCTCACCTCTGACTAGCCCTACTAGTTATCTCAGGGTGCAATTCCCAAAGAGTCCTTATCCTTCTCCAGCCTGTCCTAACATTGTCCCCAAAGATTGAAGCTAGCTGTTGCCAGCATGCGGTGGATAGGGTGTGTAAGTATCTGAAGAGGCAAGGTTGGTGGGCTCCTCAAGAGGCAGAGAAGACTCCCTGGTAAATGAAGTTTGAAATTAGAAGCAGATCCAGGGACTTAGGGAGCCAGCCAGGGTGGGGAAGTCTTGGTATATCCCATTGTAGCCAGATGACAATGGCAGAGTAAGCTGTGTTTGTTGTTTTCCTTAGTAAAAACAGAAGGATGGGAAGGAAAATACAGTGTCTACTTTTTGCCTCAGCCAACAGTATTTTCCCCTAAACTTTTGTCTTTATCAGGTTTTCTTTACCACTTGAGACCCTTTTCTCATAGGAGAAGGAACAGCCATCCTCTCCACTCCTTCTCACTGAGCTCCCCCTGAGGCAGCTGCCTCATGC
Organism: Loris lydekkerianus; assembly: GCA_963574355.1. Lineage (NCBI taxonomy): Eukaryota > Metazoa > Chordata > Mammalia > Primates > Lorisidae > Loris > Loris lydekkerianus. The sequence goes on along the minus strand of CAUYPK010095094.1, from coordinate 33,126 downwards.
TGCAGCATGTGTCAGGGGAAAGGGGGCTTCTGTGCTCAGCCTCACTCTGTGTATCCTTGGCAGGCATGACCAACGGCTTTGGAAAACACACTGAAAGTGGGTCTGACTCCGAGTGTAGTTTGGGTCTCAGTGGTGGACTGGCATTTGAAGCTTGCAGGTAAGAACACTTGTCCCCAGAGCTTTGTCAGCACCTCTGCCTCCTCTCCTTTTATTCTCCATTCAGTTATGAATTGAACCTCCTCCTGCTTATCTCAGTTTCTAACCTCACCCCTGCTATTTCCTGAGGCCTTTGGTCTATAACTCTGAGAGCTCCTGGGAAATGGAGTGACCCTTGATTCTCAGGTCTGAGAATCTAAGAGAGGAGGAGTGATGCTGATGCTTGTGGGGTTTGTGGGTCTAAATTTGGGCTCTACAGGTGGGGAGAACTTAATCTCCTATTGCCCAGAAAGATTAACATTTGAGCCAATGTCTCCCGTCATCCTCACACTGCCCCCACACACATACTTGCATAATCCAGCTTATTACAGACATGGTTTTGCCCTTTGCCTTTTAGGGCATCATAGCATTGGCCTCTTTAGAGAGGTAACGTGAACAGGTAGGAAATTTGGAATTGCTTTTATTCAGTCGAAAGTCTCAGCTCTTCCACTATCCTTGAGCTGAAAAGGCATGTGTTTCTTTTACCCAAAGGGAGGATTTCTGAAACCAGAACCTCAAAGTTTCTTCCAAATCTAGGGGTTTATTTAGCTGCTGCTCTGTGTTCTGTGTTCTACAAGACTCTAGGGAGAACATGACAGTTGGAAATGAGAAACCCTTAGTGCCACACACGAAAAAGGACTTGTCCTGAAGTCTGACATCGTGGCCCCATCACATGGCTGCTGAATGGATCCTAGATTCAGAGTAGGGGAGGGAAAGTCCCACGTCAGTACCAAAAGGCTGCATATCTGTATTTGAAGCACTTCCAAGGCAGGTTAGATGTGTGTTCTGCTAGGTACTCACTCTCCCTGGGCTGCTGAGCTCCTTGTGAGGCTTTGGAGGCCCTCCAACCACCCCTCAGCCTTGAACTGGTTCTCTGCTGTGATTTCTTTGAGATGTTTCCACCAAACCTCAAAGTTGCCCTAGCTTTCTCCCTCTCTGTTATAGTATCCAGAGATATAGGGGGAGTAGATGGGAGAAAACCATTTAGTTACCAGACATGAGGAAGAGACAGATTTCAAACTCTTACTCCCAGGTTGGAGTTCCTGATTCCCTTCACAAATAAGGCCTAGTTCATTGGGGTTGGGGTAGGAGTAGAGTCATCAAACTGTCCCTTTGACTGTCCAGTCCTTAACTAAAGGTAGAAAGTGTGTTGATCTCTTTCTCTACGAAGGGTGCTTTTCCCACCTATAGGCCACAAGAGGCAAGCCAGGCAGGCTTTGGTTTGCCTTTCTGCAGAACTCCAGTCTAATGCCATTGATTTCTGTCCCTGCTCGACAGGAACAATGCCCGTGGAAGGCATTTCCACTTTATAACTCAATGATTCTCAGTGGAATTTCAAGGTTTAAAATAGAAGATTCTGGGGTTCTAACTGCAAGGTTTTTTCCTTTTTCTTTCTTTCTCCCTCCTATGGTAGTAAGTACATAAAGGGAGATCTTATTTTTTAGACTGGAATCATATGATCCCAGAATTAGAAATAACCTGGAAAGAACCGACCCTTCCCTCATTCGCTCTTCGTTACCTGCCTCTTGGTTTATCTTTTCTGATGATTTTCTGAACTGATTGGGACTGTGTCATCTTTTTGTAGGTCACTCATTCTTCTGTTGATAATTGGATACCTACTATATGCCAGGCAATGTTCTGAGTACTAATGTGTTATGGAGCTTATCTTCTAGAAGGGGACAGAGATGTTAAACCAGTAAACAAGATAATTATAGATTAAGTTGTTAGCTTAGGCCTGGGTAACTTGGAGAGGGGACTGAAATGAGGCTGTGATTGAGTCAGTTGTACTTTTTTCTGTGAGTCAGAAGTGCACAGACCTAGTTTTGGGGTTGTATCCTATTTTATTCAGTTCATGTTTGTTAGAGCTTATCATTCCAGTGCAACTTCAGTAGTTTTCTAATAAGTAAGTAAGATATTAAAATTTACTTCCCTTCATATGATAATAACCACCAGTTGCCATTTACTGAGTGTGTCGTATGTGCTGTTTTGAACATATTATGATTATTCATTCATTAATCCTCATAAAAATACATGGGGAACACAAGCCTCAGAAAGGTTGAATAACTTGTTCAAGGTCATAGAACTAATGAAAAGAGCTGAGTTTTGAACCCATATAGTCTGGCTCCAGGGTTTAATCTCTTAACCACTTTGCTGTGTTCTGTTCTGTTGAATTTGACCATGTCTCCCCAGACTCATGATTATGAACTTTGAGAGGCTTTCCTAACAAAATTACTGGCACTTTACATATGTATAAGGCCTCAGGGTCTCTAATCCTATTGACAGATTTTTATTGGGTGAGTAGGAACTGAATCCTAAATGTGAACTTGATATTTTTTTTTTTTTTTTTTTTCTCAAACAGATACTAATTTTGACTAGCAAGAAAAAATACCCAGCTTAACTGCTGGTTACTGAAGGATTGTGATTCATTGGGTTTCAGTCTAGCAAAGTTTTCTTAGTGTAAGGTCATGATAAAGTTAGTTCTGACTGAGTAAAACAGGAGTGCCCTACTCTCCTAACTGATCCTACCTGTGGTTGCTTCTTATCCCACCAGGAGTTTCTTTTCTTTTCTTCTCTCTTTTTTTTTTTTTTTTTGAGACAGAGTCACCTTCCTTAGAGTGCTGTGGCATCACAGCTCACAGAAACCTCAAACTCTTGGGCTTAAGCAATTCTCTTGCCTCACCATCCCAAGTAGTTGGGCCTACAGGTGCCCACCACAACATCTGGCTATTTTTTTGTTGCAGTTGTCATTGTTTAGCAGTCCTGGGCCGGGTTGGAACCCACCAGCCCTGGTGTATATGGCCGGTGACCTAACCACTGGACTATGGATACCAAACCCCAACAGGAGTTTCTTAAGCATTCCTTCTTTTCTGTAGATTGTTATCTTTTAAGCACTTTTTTAGTTGAAAAAAAAATTACATAGTGGTATTATTTTTAAAAGTTTGGATAGAAAATAGCCCTAGCCACATCTTTTTTGCCCAAAGGGTCACAATTGTGCTTATACGTTAGAATTACATGGTGAGCTTTTTAAACATGCTGATGCCTGGGCAGGCCTGTACTGTGTGATTGCTCTTCTCATTTTTACTTTTTACTTTCTAGTCTTTGTCATATAATTTTTTTTTTTTTTTTTTTTTTGAGACCGTCTCATTTTGTCACCCCGGTAGAGTGCCGTGGCATCACAGCTTACAGCAACCTCCATTTCTTGGGCCTAAGTGATTCTCTTAACCTCAACCTCCCGAGTAGCTGGGACTACGGGTGCCCGCCACAACAACTAGCTATTTTTTGCAATTCTCATTGCTGTTTTAGCTGGCTGGGGCCAGGTTCAAACCTGCCACTCTTGGTATATGGGGCTGGCGCTCTGCCCACTGAGCCACAGGCACCACCTTGTCTAATATGTATTTTATCTCTTTGCAGTAGCCATGTTTTAAAAAAATAGTCTACTTTTTAGTTAAAAAGACCCCCAAAATTTATTTCCCTTTAAAAAAAACTTCATACATAAACCATTTGTGAAAAGTGGATTTTTTTCCAAGTTAAAAATGTCTTTTCTAATTAAGTATGACATGTCCATTATTGAAAATTTAGGAAAGAGGCAATTTTTTTTTATGTCAAATATAAATTGGTTTATAAAGAAGAAGCTGTATGAACCACAGAGTAAAGAAGTATAGGCGTCTCCATACAGGTTCAGTGTTATGGGTTGGTGTGAGTGTTTAGGGATAGGTGAGAAAACATTCTTCCAGAGGGTTTTTATAACTCTACTATTATCAGAGATGGGAGGGGGAGGAGAGTGGACATGTCAGTCATTGAAGTTGCTCATTTCATCCCCTCTACCTTCTCTGTATGCAGTGGTCTGACGCCCCCAAAACGGAGCCGTGGGAAACCAGCCCTCTCTCGAGTGCCCTTCTTGGAAGGTGTGAATGGAGATTCTGACTACAGTGGCTCAGGTGAGAAGAAAGTGTTCAGGCAGAGCTGGGAGTGGGGGGGAAGGTCTTCTGAGGAAGAGTCAGCTCTTTAGGCTGCTACACTGTTGGGGCTTAGAACCTGGCAGCCAGTCCCTGAGCTCCCCTAAACCCTTAGGCCCTGGACAGCGAGATGGCTCTTGCTCCCAGGTTATTCAGACTCTTTGTGTTTTTTTTTTTTTAAATCATCTTACATTTAAATAGGTAACACATGCCCATGGTAACAAAAATGAAAACGGTACAAAGGGTATGTAATGAAAGCTCTTACTCCCCTCCTTGGAACATGCACTTGTTAGCAAGTTCGTTTGATCTTTCCAGATGTAATCCATATACATATATATGGATTATATATATATACACACACACACACACACAAGCCAAAATTTGCATCTATATTTAAAAGAGTGAGTAGAGAAGCTTAATATGTACATGTTCCTCTAAACTAGTGTTTTCAACCTTTTTAATCTCACGGCACACTTAAACCTATAGTTAAACTTCCATGGCACACTTAAATTATGTTGATCAAAAGAGAGAGTAAAGGGGGCAGCGCCTGTGGCTCAGTGAGTAGGGTGCCAGCCCCATATACCAAGGGTGGCAGGTTTAAACCCAGCCCCAGCCAAACTGCAACAAAAAATAGCTGGGGTTATAGTGGGTGCCTGGGGTCCCAGCTACTCAGGAGGCTGAGGCAAGAGAATTGCCTAAGCCCAAGAGCTGGAGGTTGCTGTGAGCTATGATGCCACAGCACTCTACTGAGGGTGACAAAATGAGACTCGCTAAAAAAAAAAAAGAGTAAAAAAAAAAAGAATATACTTACTATGTTTTGGAATTTCTTTAAAAAATAATCTAATAAATGATCTTTTTGTTTGTTCTGAGACAGAGTCTCACTTTGTCACCTCAGGTCATAGCTCACAGCAACCTCAAACTCTTAGGCTCAAGCAGTCCTCTTGCCTCAGCCTTCTGAGTAGCTGGGACTACAGGCACCCACCACAACACCTGGCTAGTTTTTCTATTTTTAGTAGAGATGGGGTCTTTTTTTTTTTTTTTTTTTTTTTTTGCTTAGGCTGGTCTCCAACACCTGACCTCAAAGCAATCTACCCACCTTGGCCTCTCTGAGTGCTAGGATTGCAGGGGTAAGCCACTGCACCTGGCCTATTTAATGATCTTTAAAAATTTTCATGGCACACCTAAGATCTTCTCATGGTGGCACACGATTGAAAATCACTGCTCCAAACCATGGGTATCCAAGCATTTTTCTCTCTGCCGCACTTTAGAAGAATAAGATTTGTCTTGGTGACTGGGCGCTGTGGCTCACACCTGTAATCTTACCACTTGGGGAGGCTGAGCCAGGTGGATTGCTTAAGCTCAGGAATTTGAGACCAGCCTGAGCAAAAGTAAGACCCCTGTCTTTAAAAATAGTTGGGTATATGGAGGATGCCTGTAGTCTCAGCTTCTTGGGAGGCTGAGACAAGAGGATCGTTTGAGCCCAAGAGTTTGAGGTTGCTGTGAGATAATGACACCATGACACTGTACTGAGGGTGACAATATAAAACTGTTTCCAAAAAAAAAAAAAAAGTTGTCTTGGGCCATACATTAAATGCACAAACACTAATTAAAGCTGATTGGCAAAGACAAAGTCCATGCATATGTTTCATGATATCCAACAGTATAGATAAGCAAAACAATCCTCAACAATTGGATGCCCCTGCAATCATTCTTTTTTTCCAGTTAATAATTTATCTTGAAGATCTTACTGTGCTTTTTACTGGCTGCCCGGTGTCCCATTGTACAGGAAGGCCATCACTGGCTTAGCCAGCTCTCAAAAGGTAGAGAATTAGATTGTTTTCATTTATTTGTTATCATAATCATAATCAGTGTTGCAGTGAGCAACCTTGTGCATAGATCATTTCATATCCTTGGAGAGCATATTTATAGAAGTGGGATTGCTGAATTGAAGGAAAGTGTGCATTTGTAATTTTGATGGGCATTGTCTGTACTCACTTTTCAGTGATGATGATCTTTATCACTGAATTTCACACATAATCCTATAGTTTTATGGGTCTTGTTTCCTTGGACCAAGAGAATAAAGGCCAGTGCAGGGCCAACACGAGAGACTGAGGGGTGGTGCTCTGATGTAGCAGGTACAGAGCAGGTTGTTCTCTGAGTTTACAGGCCTGACCAACTCTGTAGTAGTGGGGTGTGCATTCTCTGGATCTTTGAAATTTCCATCTAACACACAGGCTGCAGTTCTCTTCCCCTCTTTCCTTTTCCCAACTGCTTTATTTTCCCTTAGCCATCAGTTTCTTTCCTGTATGTGTGTTGATGAATGCATGCCCGTGTTTCATTACTTTCTGTAACTATCAACACCCAGATGCCAGGGCTTGTGTCTATGTGAATTTGTATAGCATCTAACACAGATGTATATTGGCACTTTTTGTGCTTCTAGTGATGGCGTTTTATTATTACTTTAAAAACCACGTACTTGCTAAAATTATAGGAAATTTTAAAAGGAAATTAACCTCCCATAGTTCCATCATTGTAACACAATTGTCTTCATTTCTCTGTGTTGCCTTCTGTTTATTTTACGCACATTAACACAATGCTAGTCCAAAACACATGTACTTTTGCATTCTATTTTTTTCAGTATTATACTTTTTTTCATGTTGATACATAATCTTTATATATCTCATATTATTAGAACAATGTACCTAGATTATAATTTACTTAACCATTCTATTATACATTTGGGCTGTTTCCAACTTTTAATATTATACATCCTATGCACTCATGTTTTTGTTCAAAATTCTTTTATTCATATTCAAAGTTATGGTATTTTTTTTCTGTACCCAGTGTTATAGAAGAATAAATTCCCAAGGAAGGAATTTTACTGGAGCAGGTGGTTCATACATTTTTTAAATGGCTCCTGAGACATCTTGCCAAATTACATTCCAAAAGGATTGGACTGATGTGCAATTACATCAGCGGAAAATGATTGCACCGGTTTCCACTCAGCCTACCGCTTTAGTATCCGAGTTTATCTTTTTATAGTTATTACTATTCCCTCAATAAGTACCTCAAAAAGTACCTATCATTTTAGTACATGTTTTAAAAATTATAAGTGAGGTTGGTAATGTTTCTTTAGAAATACAGTTTTCACTCTTTTAAATTTGTACTTTTTTCCTTGGTTGAGTGTGGTTACGTCCCCCTTACAGTTTATAGATGTGAGGAGGGAAAGAGGTTTCTTTGTGTGTTCAAAAGCATCTGTGAAGCTCCCGTGTGCTAGTGCACTGGGTACAGAACAAAGTAAGATGAAGGATGTGCCGGCCCTGGGACACCCAGTCCGTGTATAAGTTTCTGACAGAAGTAGTCAAGGGAAGAACTTGCAGACCTACTTGGCTCTGCTGAGTGCAGTGCATCCAGGTGAACTGGATGGCCAGATGTGACCCTGTCAGAAAATAACTTTGGCAAGTGCTTTTACTCAGATGTCTTTCCCAAGATCTTTTTGCATCAAGCCTCTATCATAAGGACTCCCCATGCAAGAAGGCCCAGAGAGCAGTATATGGCTTTGGCCTGAGCTGACTTATAGCCCTTCTACCTGAGGCACTGAGGATGAAGTAGTTACATTTTTCCGGGGAAAGCCATTTTAGGATTCTAGTTCAGAGGTCAGTAAACTATGGCTTGCTGCCTAATTTTGAATGGCCCTGGAGCCATTTCAATCATTTTTAAATGATTGAAAAGAAAATCAAAAGAACGATATTCTATAATGTGTGAAAATTATATGAAATTCAAATTTCAGTGTCTAAAAATAAAGTTTTATTGAGATACAGCCACGGTCATTTATTTATAGATTGGCTACTTTCATACTACAATGGCAGAATTGAATATTTGCAACAGACACCACATAGCTCACAAAATGTAAAATGTTTACTATTTGGCCCTTTACAGAGTTAGTTTGCTGACCCCTGATCCTGCCTAAGAACTTCTAAGGAAAGGGCAGAGAAAAGGAAGGGTGGAGGGGATATTGCTGACTCATTCTTGGGTTGCCCTAGTCAACTGGAAGCTATAGACAGGCCTTCTGGGCATCATTCCAAGTCCCCTTGGGCACTGTCTCCTCCCCTCCCCCACCCCCAGGCAGAAGCCTCCTGATGCCCTTTGAAGATCGCGGAGACCTGGAGCCCCTGGAGCTGGTGTGGGCCAAGTGCCGAGGCTACCCTTCCTACCCTGCCTTGGTGAGTCTGCCCCAGACACCACCCTCCTACCTACACCCCCCCCGGGCTATTCTGGCCCCTGCCTTACCTTGGGGGCTTATCTGATTGGATCAAGCCAACAGAATCCAGTGTGAGTCACAGTGCCTTTAGCTGCAGAATGGAGGGAGGGTTTTACCCCAGCCTGAGTGGGTCAAACCAGCAAGATCCCAGCTTGAAGCACTTAAAATAGACTAAAAGTATGCAGACTAAGAGTAGTGTTCTTAGGGCCTTAGTAGCATTTATTATTTGCTTATGCATAAAAGTAATGTGTGCCTATTTTAGATAATAATGCTTATATGTTTTTTAAACAGTTGTCATACTGAGTCTTTAAAATACTGAGGAAGGTATGGTCATTCCATTTTGTAGGGAAGAAAACTAAGGATTTTTACCCATGGTCATCCAGCTAATAAGTAACAGGGTTGGACTCTGAGCCCAGGGCTCAAAATGTGTGATGTAAAGCCTGTGTTGTAAGCCACTGAGTTCAAGATCATCCACAATCCTGTCTATTCAGGAATACTTTGGTGTATATCCGCTCAACCTTTTTTTAAAATCTGTGAATATGTCTATATATGAGAACATACTGTTTTTAACCTCCTTTTCACTTAACAGTATATCACGAATGCGAGTGTCTTATGCCATTAAACATTCTTTGTCAACATCACTTTTAATGATTGTATTGTCTTCAGTTGTATGCATGTCCCATATTTTAACCATTCCCTAGTTGGTCATTTAGATTGTTTTTAATTTTTCACTATGATAAACAGTTGGCAATAAACACCATTGTAGCATTACCTTTGTGCATATCCATGATTGTTTCTTTGCAGTGAATTCTTAGGAATGCCTTCTTGGGGCAAAATCTATACAAAAATTCTTACATAAGTGTCCAGAAAGTTAGTTCAATTTATACTCCAACTAGCAGTACCTAAAATTTCCATTTCTTTCATAGTAGCAATAGTTTTATCACCTTGATTTTTTGTGGGTCATTATGAAAGTTTTGAGATACATAAAAATCAAGAAATGTAACATCTGTTTGAATGGAAACAAATGAAGCCTTCTTGGCAACATTGATAAGCTGAGCAAAGTGAAACTTGCACAGGCCAATCGGGAAGGATGCTGTTGACTGTGTTTCTTAGAAGTGAAATAATGGACCATAACATAGTCTGTCTCAAAGCTTTTGTAGTGACCCAGTTATTTCTTAGAACTCTTTCTCAGTTGGGGAAGTAATGTCTTCCTGGTCCTGGAAGATAACACTAATACGTCAGTGGTATCTTTGGGGTATGTCAGAACCATCAGGGGTAATTTTTTAAAACAATGCAGAGCTCCCACACAGTACCACCAAATTAGACTCTCTGAGGCTGGAGCAAGGCACGAATATTTTCTTAAAAGGTTTCTTTTTCTTTTTTTGTCATGACACTTTCTCCTGGTTAAAAAGGTTCCTTTTTAAAAAGGGACAGGACATAGGAATTAAGATTACTCTGTCTCTGGAGAAGGCTGCTTCCTCAGTATGTTTCCAAGTCTATCTGGTGATATGTAGCCAGGCTTCTTACGTGCACGCGGGCTCTTACATGCATATAGGGAAGGCTCTGGGCTTCTCCTAGTCCTTTCATATCTGACAGTAGACTCCTAAGATAAAGAGGATAGGGATTCTGATTCTATAGGGAAACTATAACTCAAAGAGGTTATAAATTTTGCCAGAGCCACATTGGAACCCACATTGCCTACCTTATTCTTTCCTAGCCGGTGGCAAGTATGGAAAATCCACACTGTGATCTAGTAGTCGAAGAGCTTGGGCCTGGGGCTGCCTTCACAAAGAGCTCTGCCCTGCTAGCAGAGAAACTGGGGGACCCCCAGCTTAGTGATCAAAGAAGTGATTAAGCTGTACAGGTTTGGGGAGTTTTGAACCCACAACACAAAAAAAGCCAATCTAAAGCTAGTCTCTTTTTTCCCAGTTTTTGTTTTTTTGTTTTTGAGACAGAGCCTTAAGCTGTCACCCTGGGTAGAGTGCCGTGGCATCATAGCTCACAACAACCTCAAACTCTTGAGCTTAAGCAATTCCCTTGCCTCAGCGTCCCAAGTAACTGGGACTAAGTTACAGGTGCCTGCCACAACACCCGGCTCTTTTTTGGTTGTAGTTGTTGTTTGGCAGGCCCAAGCTGGATTCAAACCCGCCAGCTCCAGTGTATGTAGCTGGCACCTTAGCTGCTTGAGCTACAGGTGCTGAGCCCTGGTTTTCTTTTTAACCATACATTTTCTCTTATGATTAAAGAAATTCAGCCACCACCTGAACACAACCTTTGTTTTAATTTTGGTGTATGTTCTCCCAATCTTTCTCCTATGCATACTTCAGTATGTATTTGCATCTATTGTAAATAAACAATTTCTAATCTTTTTTTGACTCTTTTAAACAAATGTTTTTGCTTGTGTTTTTGTACAATTAATATACAACATTATAAGAGTTTTGGAAAAATAGAGAAAAAAATCTTACTATTCTAATATGTTGACTCCAAGTATTTTGTATCATTCCTCTGTTTATTATTCACATACTACAGTTGTAATCACATTTATTATATAATATGTTATAAGCTTTATTGCCATGCTGTTTTACATCTGCAGAGCATTCATTGAGTGAATAGACCATTATTTATTATTTTGGGACACAAGCTCTCCTTAGATGGCTGACTTACCCACCTTGCTTTTGCCCTCATGGGAAATTTTTCACAGTCTACCCTGTGCAAGCACACTAGGTTCCAAGGCAGGAACCAGCATGCCTTAGTTAAGAGGCAACATTAGAGTAGCCACTCTGTCTCATTTGGTAATCAAGGAAGCTGAGAAGGGATTGTGTGGTAGTTCTATACCTTTAGCTTCAATGATGGGGGAACCACAGATGGACAGACAAGCTGGGAATTAATTAGAGTTTTGATCAAGTTACACACCTGATGGGTAGGAGAAGTGGTTCATCCTTGGAGTAAACTCCTAACCAGAACATCTGCTTTCAGCTGCTTATCTTGAGAGTGATGTAGGGAAGCTGGCAGAAACCCAAAGGTAAATAATGAGAACAGTTTATTATGAAGAGTCCACTGGGACAAGACATAGGAATTAAGATTACTCTGTCTCTGGAGAAGGCTGCTGCTTTAGTAAGTTTCCAAGTTTATCTGGCCTGTGTGCATGGCAATACTAGCAACTTCCCTGGAAGCAGGTGCTGTGTAAGAGGCAGTGAGTGGCAGAGAGACCCAAGCCTTGTCTGGGCATCTGGTTTTAATTCCACCATGGCTGCAAGCAGCTACATACTCCTTCTGTGCTTGGTGTTTTTCTGTGTCTGCTTAAACCTGTCAGCAGAATTTCAGCATCAGCAAAGGATTGAAATGAGGTGATGTGTGAATAATTAAGAGCTTTAGAAACTTTGAAAGTGCTGCACAGACCTGGAGAGTTATTGTTGTGTTGGTGCTGCCAGGCATTTTGCTGAGCACCTGCTCTGAGCTAGGCAAGGTGGGGACTGGGTGCCAGAAACAAACCTAAACAAAACAGGCCTAGTCCCTGCCATGTGGAGCTTGCTGCTGGATTAGTGCCTCCAGTGGCCCTTTTTCCAACTATATCATTCACTCCTCCCTAATAACCCTCCAAGCTCAGTGTTATAGCTATGCCCAGAGTCTCCTCTTCAATCTTACCATGGAATGTCAAAAATGTATCAGGTCCACACACAAGGAAGGATTGTAGTCACACAGGAAAGTGGTGGCAATCAGGGGCTCTGTTACAGTGAATGGAAGGGACAGCCCTCCTGCTGATGCAGTGCCTTCTTCATAGCCATGGTGCCTAGATAAATTGTCAGGAAAAACATGGCCTCCACTCTTCTCCCCGAAGGAACATTGGGAGGAAGGGGTTGCTATCTGGCCTGGACATCAAAGATACCCCACTCAGGGCTGACACACCACATATAGGCTTCCCACCGCTATTTTAGCTCTGGGGCCTAAAAGTTCATGGAGCAAATTCCCTCATTAGAAGAACTAGTTGGGCAGGACCAGAGATTAAGACAATGAACTAGGGAAACAGAATCAAGATTTCTAGTTTTTGGACTGCTGGGGGTCGTGGGAGAGTTTAGCCCCTCCATCACTTGGTTGTGGGCAAGGCCAAGCCTTTGCATGATTTTGGTATGGGGGGGTGCTTCAGTTGGTCCCGTGGCAGGAGGTCCTGCTCAACCTCTCCCACTGAATGCCTGTCTTTTATTCTGGCTCTAGATCATCGATCCCAAGATGCCCCGGGAAGGCCTCCTACACAATGGCGTTCCAATCCCTGTCCCTCCACTGGACGTGCTGAAGCTGGGAGAGCAGAAACAGGCAGAGGCTGGAGAGAAGCTCTTCCTTGTCCTCTTCTTTGACAACAAGCGCACCTGGTGAGTGAGTGCTGCTGCAGAGTGCCCACTCCAGGGTGCTGCTGCCGGGGATAGGGATGCCTGCCAAGGGGCTGTCTGTGCCTCTGTTGCTGTGTTCACAAAGCATACAGAGGGGCCATAAACTCAGTTACCCAGGGCTCTGCCTGTGAAGGGGAGTCATTACCTGCCAGCAGCTGGCCTGCATTTGCCATGTTAATAGTAACTTAGTGTTACAAATAATACAAATGAATAGTGTTAATAGTAATGAAGGGTGTTGCAGATCAGATTCCCTGGGAAACACTCTGAGATGGAAAGTTGTATCATGAGGTTACTGAGGAGAGCTGTGGCGGTGAATGGTGCAGCATTGGGCAGGGGAGGAAGTTAAAATCGCCACATACTCAGCTCATCATCTGGGGAGATCTGGAGCTAGGTGGCTTAATAAAGATGTCAGAAATAAATTGGGGCATGCCTTTGTACTTGTATACCATCTAGTCATTGAATGCCACTGCCCCTGGGGCCCAATACCTTGGGCCAGGCATTTTATGGTGGAGGGTGATTCCCACAGAAGAACTCAACTGAGAGCCTGTTGGCTGCCAATACCCTCGTAGCTGTGGGGAAGCCTGTCTCAGTCCTGTGGACAGTTTTGGCTTAGTGACACCTTAAGGCAGGGGTGTCCAAACTTTTTTATTTCCTGCTGCACATTGGAAAAATAAGTGTTGTCTTGAGCCACATATGAAATATACAAACAGTTATGAAAGCCGATTAGCAAAAAAAAAAAAAAGTCCATTCATACTTTTCATGATATCTGACACCACAGATAAGCAACGGAGTCCTCACAAAATCAGCATGTGGCCCATAGGCTACAGGTTGAACATCCCTGCCCTAAGGTTTATCTAAGCCTTAGCAGGTGAGTGCTTTCACCCCTGTTTCTGTAGAATGAGGAGGTAAAACTAGCTAGTAAAAATAGTGATAATAATAGCTGCCATTTGTTGAGTGCTTACTCAGTGTACTTATGCAGATGGATTTACATATATGATCTCATTTAAGCTTCATTTAAATCTTGACTAATCTCCTCACAATCCATTTTACAGGTGAGGAAGGTGAGCCTCAGAAAGCCAAGACCCTATCACCAGAATTGGGATACAAACTAAGATCTGGCTCTGAACACTATGCTTTTAGCCATGTGTTAGAGTCACCTGGGGAGCTTTAAAAGCACACAGGGTGGGGTGGCACCTGTGGCTCAAAGGAGTAGGGCGCCGGCTCCATATAGTGGAGATGGTAGGTTCAAGCCCAGCCCCGGCCAAAAACTGCAAAAAAAAAAAACACAGGGTACAGGCCCCACCAGAGATGAGTTCATCAATTCCTGCACCAACTCTGCTTCCTAGCCATAGCTCTCTAATTGCCCAAGGCTGTGAGCCTCAGAGCCCTCCTGGGTGGCTCATTTGGTCTCAAAGAGCAGCAGATGGACTTCTCTTGGTTCATGGGCCCTGAGAACCCTCCAAGCCAAGTGAAGGTCCAGGAAAGGACCTAGCTGCATAGTCCCATGTTACTTCCCTAGCCCTGCACACCCTACTGCCCTAACCTGTCAGGTTATTTGTGGTCTCCTGCATGGAGTGTCCCCTTCTGCTGGCCTTGTTGGTCCAGGGGAAGTGGGCCCAGAGAAGTCCCCTGTGGGACCTACCACAGCACAGCCTCTTACTGTGCTTGCATTTCAGGCAGTGGCTTCCGAGGGACAAAGTCCTGCCCCTGGGTGTAGAAGACACTGTGGACAAGCTGAAGATGCTGGAAGGCCGCAAGACCAGCATCCGCAAGTCAGTGCAGGTGGCCTATGATCGTGCAATGATTCACCTGAGCCGAGTCCGGGGGCCCCATTCCTTTGTCACCTCCAGCTACCTATGAGGGTGAGGCTAAGGCCAGGCCTACGTTGTCTTGCCCTGCCTCCATCCCATGGGGCAAAGAGAAGCCTCTTCTACCCTAGCCAGATGTATGGCTGGCAGCTTCGCCTTCTCATGGCAGGCTAATGACTGGTCTGTGTCCCTACCAAGGGAAAGGTCCCGATTTTGACCAATTGCATGGTTCCCCTGGAGGGCCTACTGTGTGCCAAAAACTCCCACCCAGGGTCCCTCAGGGGATATTCCACTGAAGAACCAGTTACAAGTAGAAACAGCTGTGGGGCTTGGGCCCAGCCAAGGAGATGGATATGGCCTAGAAGGCAAGAAGGCCTGGGCTCCTTCTCGAGCTCCCTGTCTGGCCCCCTGCATCCCACTCTCACTAACTACACCTCAGGGCGGGTGAGGTTCTGACACTGATCCCAGAGATGCTGTGGATACACCAGGGTCCCCAGGGGCATCTCCTCAAGCTCACTCTCTCTCCCACTCATCTCCCATTCTCACTCTTCTTTGTCCTATCTTCTGCACCCATGCCAAGTCTAGCTTTCTCTTTCCCATGATCCTTTTTTTACTTTTTCTCTTGTGCCAAACTGACAGAAACTATCACCAAACTGCTCTTTTTCTTTAATGTCTCATTCCCCTTGAGGCCAGCTGCTATGCCAGGTGGATATCTCCGCCAGGCTCCTCAGGGCCCAGAGAGACGCCAGCCCACTACCCAGTGACTCCTACCCAGGGACACCCACACACAACTCACAGACTCACTTCTGCTGCCAACACAGCTGAGGCCCTGCTTTGTAAATGTGCCCCCTGGGTTGAGGCAGGGCCCCTCCTGCCCTATTCCTATGTAGCCACAAGGTGGGCCAAGGCTTGAGAGTGGATTCCTGTCAGCTGACCAGGCCAGGTAAGAGAGTGTCCCATCTGTTGTTCTGCTGTTGAGGGTAGTTGAGGTGGAGCTGTGTCCAGCTGGGTCTGTCTCCTTCCCCCATCTATTCTCTCCTTAAAAGCTTTTTCTGCAATTGCAGTCTTAAAATCTCACTCTCCACCACGTGGATAGTGTGGTACCTGCTGCCAAACATCTTCCTGGTCTGTGTTCTGACCTGCCCAGCCTCTGCTGCTCCCACTTCCCCTCTCCAGGGAATATAACACTTTTATTTGAAATTCTCTGTCTCCTTCCCTCTTTCTCTTTAACTCCCTCCCCACCTTTGCCTTCACAAAAATGGAAGGAAACAAACTGTGAATGGGGAATGCTGACTGACAAACCAACACAACTTTCAGAGGCTTCAGTGTCTTGTTTCCTGGACGTTGCTTGTTAAACTTCTAAGCACCAAAGTCGCAGGGCCAGGTTGCAGGCTACTGATTGCCATGTTGATTTTTAACCTGATGTTCTTTTTAATTGTTTTAAATTTTCATAGGGGAGTTTTGGACAAAACAAAGTCACTGGGGAGATCACTGCCATTTTTACACACTCAACTTTTTAAAAATACAACCAACCAACCACCACTATTTCTTATACATTTGGGACATGAGCCAGAGTTTAAAAGGGAACCAACAAAACACTATAACATAAAGGATGGGGTTTTGGATTTTGTACAGTAACAAAACACAATACAGCATATGGCTAGAGAAGGACACAGTGTATATAATTGTAAAATACTGTTCTAAATTATTCAGGCCTATAGTTTCCATTATCAGAGCCCTCCATTGTGTGGCCACACAGTGTGATTTATTTAAAGGAGCCAATGCTTCCCTCTCCCCAGGTAGTTGGTCAGTGTGGACTCTGTGACCTTTGTCTAAACCTGTGTTGTAAGATCTTGAGGCTTTCTCCCTCTCTCTTTTTTGTCTATCTCTTTCTCCCCCCCCCCCCAAACACTCTCTTCTTAATCTCTTTGTTTTTCAATCTCTTCAAATCAGTCTTTCTCTGAGTCTCATTTTTTAAAATGCTCTTTTAGAATGGGAAACGGCTCAGATCCTGCTGTGGCATGGGTCCTACGTGTCCCTGTCGCGTCTGCTGTGAAGCACATGATGCTCTATTTATTGTAGAAAGTGACTTTATTTGCTTTCTAGAATTGTTTATAACAGATGGTATAAGAGAGGTAATAAACAGAAAAATCTATGCTTGTAAAGAATACAAAAGTTAATTTTACCTACTATAAAATGACTGTCTGAAACTTATTTTCTCTCTGAGAAATAAATGTTCTAATGGGCAGCAGTTGCTGTGCTGTGTTTGGTGTAATCTCTTCCTAAGTCCTACAGCCCACCTCCTCAAAAGGCTGAGGGCCACTAAGAATGGAGTTGCTGGCTCGGCGCCTGTGGCTCAAGCGGCTAAAGTACCAGCCACATACACCTGAGCTGGCGGGTCTGAATTCAGCCTGGGCTGTCAAACAACAATGACGCTGCAACCAAAAAATAGCCAGGCATTGTAGTGGGCGCCTGTAGTCCTAGCTACTTGGGAGGTGGAGGCAGGAGACTCACTTGAGCCCAGGGGTTGAAGGTTGCTGTGATGCCACGGCATTCTACCCAGGACAACAGCTTGAGACTCTGTCTCAAAAAAAAAAAAAAAAGAATGGGGCTGCTGGCTTGGCGTACATAGTACAGTGGTTCTGGTGCTAGCCACATACACCAAGGGAGCCGGGTTTGAACCCGGCCCAGGCCAGCTAAACAACAATGACAACTGCAGCAAAAAATAGCCAGGTGTTGTGGTGTGTGCCTGTGGTCCCAGCTACCTGGGAGGCTGAGGCAAGAGAATCGCTTGAACCCAAGAGTTGAGGTTGCTGTGAGCTGACACCACAGCACTCTACTAAGGGCAACATAATGAGACTGTCTCCAAAAAAAAAAAAATGGGGTTGCCTAGCTGCTGTACACTGTCAGTTGGAGAGAACTCTGTCTCTTGGATCTCCAGGAGGGATGTGATAGGCTGTGACTTTACATTTCTCCCAGAAAGCCCTGCCGCCTTCTGGGAGCTGTAGAAGGTCCAGCCTATGTTCCCATGCCTCACCTTCCCTGTGACCCTGTTCCTTTAGGAGCATCTGCTCATTCAGTGATAGAAGTGGCCTTTGCACATCTCTAGCACCTTTTTGCCAAGCTTGCTGAGTTTGAGACTAGGATGCTCATGCCCCATTGACATTGCTACTGCTCTCATTGTATAGATGGGTTGCTGGGACACAGCAGGGAGAATTAGCCTCACTCTCCTTAGAACTGGAAGGAATCCTTTGCCTGCCTGGTCTTCATTTTATAGACAAAGCACCAGACCAGCAATATTAAAAAGACTTTAGACCATAGTGATGAACCCTAAAGATCATCAAAGGTGAAACTGAGCCAGAACCCAGAGCCTGGAACTTTCTACTCTGCACATACTCACATATTCATAATCTTATCAATGCTTTGACTTAAAGTCTAAGATACACTAGAGCATGTACTGGAAACACTGACTCCCTGACCTGGCGAGTCTTCGCTTTGACTTTGAAAGAAGCAGGGTTAGTGCTAATACTGGCTCTGAGAGTGAGTGCTGACCGAGAGGGGCTGTGGGGGACTCTACTGCAGGCCTCCCACAGAACTGCTGGGCAGTGAAGTATGCTCATCTCTGGTCCTGCCAGCTGTACCAGGCTGGCCTCTATGACAGCTGGGACAAGGGAAGGAGGTCTTTGAGGAGGGAAATGGTTTCTTCAAAAGATGGGCCAGGAGTTTCTAACTCACTATGTGGTGGGGAGGAAGGGCCATGGAGAGGTGTATAGAGCTGGGGGGACCTCTGACTCAACCTTGACACTTGGGGTGCTTTTCTGTTTGCCCTTTTCTTCAAGGGTAGCAGTGGGTAATTGAAGTGGATATGTATTCTCTACAACTTTAATACTCTTAAGAGGGCCAGGGCTCACAGACTTCATGGAATAGAAAAGGCTAATTATCCCCAAATTTCAGAAGGGTTGTCATGTTATTTCCAATAACATTGTTTATTCTTTGTTTGGCACCTGTAAGTTTGGCTGTAAGTGTCTAGTTTTGGTTTAACTCCTGAAGCAGTGTCTGAATCCCTTCCCTTTCCTTCCTGCTTTCTATTGGCCCTTTTTTGAGGACATAGGGGCTACATTGGGACGCAATGTCAATAGTTCCTGATGGGCAGGGCTCTTCCTTGTGTAGGCCAGAAAGACCTGTGAAGATTGTCTAAATTGGTAAATTGGTCATGAAAGATTATAAGATTTGTTCTTTGCTATTAAAAATTGTATTTGAGTTCACATCTGTAATCCCAACATTTGGGAGGCTGAGGCAGGTAGATTGCTTGAGCTCACAGGTTCGAGACCAGAACGAGACCTGAGCCAGAGTGAGACGTCATCTCTAAAAATAGCCGGGCATTGTGGTGGGTACCTGTAGTCCAAGCTACTTGGGAGTCTGAGGCAAGAGAATTGCTTAAGCCCAGGAGTTTGAGGTTGCTGTGAGCTATGACACCACAGCATTCTACCAAGTGTGACAAAGTGAGACTCTGTCTAAAAAAAAAAAATTTATTTTGGCCAGGCACAGTGGCTCACACCTGCAATCCTAGCATTCTGGGAGGCCAAGTCGGGTGGATTGCCTGAGCTCACCAAATGGTTTGAGATCAGCCTGACTAAGAGCAAGACCCTGTCTCTAAAAAAAATAGCCTGGCATTGTGGTGGGTGCCTATCGTCCCAGCCTTGGGAAGCTGAGACAAGAGAGTCACTTGAGCTCAAGAGATTGCTGTGATCTATAATGCCATGGCACTCTACCAAGGGCAACAAAATAAGATTCTCTCACAAAAAAAAAAAAAAATTATTTTTAACATGCAAAGGAGAAAGAACTGCCATTATTCTAATCACCCAGAAATATCCATTTCTACCATTTTACTGTAAATTCCTTATAGTACCTTGTTTTTTTTTTTTCTAGATAGAGTATGTATTGTAGTTTGTAGTACTCAGTAGCTATAGAATTAGGGCTCTGAGAAGCTGTTGGAAGTTCTTGGTAGGTCTGGAAAACAGTCTGGATGCCTCATTTGGGTAAAAGCATGAAACACTAAGTCTGGCTTTTTCTCATTTGTCAGGAAATCAGTAAACTGGCCTAAAACAAGCCTTGCCTGTTTGCTTTGTCTTCACAGCATTTGAAATTAGGTGGGAACTATATACCTCCATCCCAACATTTCCTTTGTTTTTTTCACCCCCGGTAGAGTGCTGTGGTGTCACACAGCTCACAGCAGCCTGGGCTTAGGCGATTCTCTTGCCTCAGCCTCCTGAGTAGCTGCGACTACAGGCACCCACCAGAACGCCGGGCTAAGGAGTACATTTCCATAGAAATTCCAAATTTCCAGACCAAATTCTGCCCTCTGTTCAAACATCTGTGGAGGAACAGGCCCCCAGATGGCCATACAATTCTTCTCTAGCTTAAGAAGTTCCCTCAGGTACAGCACCAGGAATGAAAAGTTATTCCAACGTGGACGCAACACTCTTCTGAGGGCAAGCCCAGTCTGCTGGGTGGTCAGGTGAGGAGCAGGAGAAATGCAGCTCTAAACAGTGAATATTTTTTATTTTTTAGATATAATTTTACATACAGTAACTAAGGTACACAAACTTTAATCTCTATGAATATTTACCTGTGTGTCCATCCAAGAAGGTTCCTCACTGCCCTTCCCAGGTAGCACCCTGACCCAAGGGTAACTGCATCCAGTCTTCTATTGCCCTAGATTAGCATCGCCTGTTCTTCAGCATAATATAATGGATTCCTGCAGTTTGTGCTCTTTCTTGTGCAACGGCTTTCATTCAACATTATGTCTGATCTCCCCATTCTGTTTTGCCTGTGGTTAAAGTTTGCTTCTTGGTATCACTGAGTAGTCTTCCATTGTACAAATACAACAATCCACATTCATTCTCCAGCTGACGGGCACTGGGTTGGTTGCCAGTTTTGGGCTATCACACTCTTACACCTGTCACTTGGAGGACATAAGTATTCGTTTCTCTTCAGTATATCCCTAAGAGTGGAATTGCTGGGTCACGGGGCAAGTATAGTTTTAGTAGATCCTGCGGTGTTCCATTGATTGTTCCATTTACGTACCACAGCTGCATATGAGAGTGCAGTGTGCCACATCCATGCCAGCAGCAGCACTGTTTGCCTGCAGGGTTTGCTCTAGACCTGCTTCTTCCACTAAGGTCTGTCTTGCTCTGGAGGGAGAGTTATGAACTGTGATGGTGCTTTGCAACTGGGAGACCTCTGATTGAGGGGATGGGAAGGGAGGGAGAGCCAACCCTAGTGGGATTCACCATCATGGAGGCCAGGGCGGGTGCACACCTGCTGTGTGGCCTGGTCTTCCCTTAGCACCTAGCTCTGCTTCAATGCCACCCAGATTCCTATACGGGCTTGGGAAACAAGGTCACACTAAGTAGTCCTTCTTAGTTCAGAGTAACACAACCTTCCCCTTCATCCTCCTCATCCCTGTCCATTGGGCTCTGGGGGACCAACTTTTTAATAGAAACACCAGCCTTTTTCTTCAAGTATCATAGTTAGAAGTAGGGCAGAAGGCAGACCCTGTGCTCTGTGTTCAGATCCTTCCTTACCCACTGGCTGATACCTGAAATTCCATTAGTGCTTCATGCTTTTACCCAAGACCACATTTTTTGGGACAAGCCAGTGACCCTGGTTAGAGTGAGTCTATTTCCCTTTGAGTGACTGGTATCCAGCGTGAACAAAGGATGAGAAAGCAGGTCCCCCTAACCCCCCGTAAGCAAGTTTTGATAAGGCAACACAAGGACATGGGTCCTTGAGGGGAGGATTAAAAAGGGGATGAAAAGGGTCTACATGCTGCTGGCTGACCTTGGCCCCACGGATGCACAATTCAGTCACGGACGACAAAGGCTCAGAAGACTCTGAAACGATTTCAAAGAAATTGATCAGATCACAGGTAGAGTGAAGGTTGGAGATGAGAGGGCAGAGTCAGAGAAAGCCCAAGGGAGGCTCGTTTAAAAGCAGAGCTCTAGAAAATAAAGATTGCAAGGCCAGAGTCAGCTTGGGCAACTGAAGCTGGTGCTGTCTACAAGAGCGTGACCTGGGTCTAGTCCAAGACTGTCGGGGAGGATGCAGGCTTTCCTGGTCTGGCCCGGGCTTCTGGCCCCACTCAAGCCTCTGGGCACACCCCGGTGTGAGTAGTCAGAGCCTGACCGGTCCTCCTCTTCCTGCCCCTGTTCCTCTCAGGGCTAGGATTGGCCTCCTCCCTTCCTCTTTCTCCTCTCCTTCTTTAAATTTTATAATTTTCTTTTTTGAGACAGAGTCTCACTCCATTGCCCAGGCTAGAATGCTGTGGCATCATAGCACCTTAAACTCCTGGGCTCAAGCAAGCCACCTGAGTAGCTGGGACTACAGGCACCCAGCACAATGCCTGGCTATTTCTTTTCTATCTTTAGTAGAAAAGAGCAAGGTTCTCACTCTTGCTCAGGCTGATCTTGAACTCTTGAGTTTAAGGGATCCTCCTGCCTCCCAGAGTGCTAGGATTACAGGTGAATCACATTGTCCAACCCTAAAATTTATAATTTTTAATTAATATTGGTTATGTGACTCAAATTCAGGAAAGCCTCCCTCCTCATCCCTAGCCTCCCAGTTCCCCTCCTCAGAGGCAGCCACCATTACCAGTTGCACATGTAACTTTCCAGAGGCACTTTAATGCAAGCATCCAACTATGCACGCACTCTTTTTTTCTATACAAATGGTAGCATGCTGCTTGCACTGTTCTGGGCCTCATTTTTTCTTTTTTGTAGAGACAGAGTCTCACTTTATTGCCCTTGGTAGAGTGCTGTGGTGTTACATAGCTCACAGCAACCTCCAAGTCCTGGACTTAGGCGATTCTCTTGCCTCAGCCTCCCGAGTAGCTGGTACTACAGGCACCCACCACAATGCTCGGCTATTTTTTTTGTTGTTGTTGCAGTTTGGCTGGGGCAGGGTTTGAACCCGCCACCCTCAGTATATGGAGCCGGTGCCCTACCCACTGAGCCACAGGTGCCATCCTGGGCCTCATTTTAAAAACTTTTTTTATGGCTCATTGCCTGTCACTCAAGCAGCTAAGGCACCAGCCACATACACCTGAGCTGGCCAGTTAGAATCCAACCGGGGCCCGCCAAACAACAATGACAGCTGCAACCAAAAAAAAACAAAAAATAGCTGGGCATTGTGGCGGGCACCTGTAATCCCAGCTACTTGGGATGCAGAGGCAGGAGAATCGCTTGAGCCCAAGAGTTGGAGGTTGCTGTGAGCTGTGATGCCATAGCACTCTACCCAGGGTGACAGCTTGAGGCTCTGTCTCAAAAAAAACCCAAAAAACCTTTTTTAAATTACATATTGAATAGATACAAAAATGTATATGAATTTGAAAACACACCTACAATACAATAGACTACCATGGGTACCTACAAACCTATTTAGACAAAAAAAGCTGGCTTTTTAAATCCTCTGTGTGCCCCTACCCAACTCTCCCTTCCCTTAAACACTGTCCTGAATTTTATGCTTAATACATCTTTTGGCTTCTTTATGATCCTATCGCTTGTTTATAATATATTGTAATAAATAACATTTATTATAAATTAAATATAAATATATAACATACATAATAGATAGATATTATGTATGATAAAGTGTCGTTAATATTGCATACTTGTTCACTGTTTGGGATTTTGAGTGTGGAAGTCCTCTACAACATGCTTTCATCCCACCCACAGGGAGAGTCCCAAGACTCTTGTGCTGCTACACGCAGCGGTACTTCATTTTCACTATTGTGTAGAATTCCATTGCTTGGACACACCCCAACTGAGTTTTCATTGGTCTATCTAAGGATAGTTGTGTTGCTTTCCATTTTCGGCTTCTAGGAAGAACGCTGGAGTGAATTATTTTTTTTTAGAGATAGAGTCTCACTTTGTCACCCTCAGTAGAGTGCTGTGGTGTCACAGCTCACAGCAACCTCCAGCTCTTGGGCTTAGGCGATTCTCTTGCCTCAGCCTCCCTAGTAGCTGGGACCACAGGCACCCACCACAACGCCCAGCTACGGGGTAAATGTTTTTAGCTGTGTCTTCCAGCGTGTGTATGGCAGATTGGGCAAGAACCTGTCTAGGGTGTTTACAGGGCCCTTGGGAATTTCATTGTCAACTTGGGTAGATTATGCCAAACCATTCACGTGCCTACCAATGATGTGAGAGCTCCCCTTACCCCACTTCCTCACCAGCACTTGGAATTATCAGTTTTTGAATTTTCTGCACTGTTCCATGTAAACATTTTAATTTTATTAAATTAATAAAACTAAAATTGTAAAAGTGAGTAAAATTGTAACTCACTGTGGTTTTAATTTTCATTTCCCTGGTTATGCATGTTGTTATTTTTTACTTAAAATATATCTTGGAGATTATTTCATATCAGGGCAATGATATGAAATATCATTCTTGGCTGGGGAGTGCTCCACTGTATGAAAATCTCCTAACAGATTTAACCAGTTCCTTACGGATAGACAGAGTGGGCACCCATCTTTTACAGTCAGGTCTGCAGGAAGTAACTGTATAGATGGCAAAGGGCATCTGCACTGGGGTGGAGGGAAACATGTAGAGTTTTGCACAGAACTTCCTGCAGTTTCATGTTTAGATGAAAATGGAAGATGGCATTTGCTCCTCTCTGGCCGTGTCTGCCTGTTTTAATTCCCTAGTGCCCCAGAGAACCATATCCGCTTTGTCCTCAGATGGGCCACCCTATCCTATAGGGGTGGCACCATCTTTTCTTTCAGATAATAGTGTCCATCTCCTCTCCTTCCCACTGAGCCAGCCCAGAACCAACCTTTCAGCTCCTGACCCCCACTCCTACCTCCACATAGACTCAGAAGGATTTGTCTCTACCCTGGCATCTCTTTGTTATGAACATCCCCATCTCAAGAACTCAAATTAGTATTCACTGAGATGTTGCCTTGGCCTGGCCCTGCAATAGAGAAAAAGAAGTCGACCACCATCCAGGGGAGTGTACAGTCTCAAAGGAGGCAGGGCAACACACACACAAAGACAGCCATGTAATCGAGGATGAATGCCAGCCCACCACCTATTTGCTAGGCCACCTCGGGCAATCCTCTGTCCACCAGAGCCTCAGCTTCTTCCCCTATGAAAAAGGACAATAACGGGCAGGGCCTGTGGCTCAGTGAATAGGGCGTCAGCCCCATATACCAAGGATGGCGGGTTTGCCCCATATACCAAGGGTGGAGGGTTCAAACCCGGCCCCAGCCAAACTGCAACAAAAAAATAGCCAGGTGTTGTGGCGGGCGCCTGTGGTCCCAGCTATTCAGGAGGCTGAGGCAAGAGAATCACCTAAGCTCGGGAGTTGGAGGTTGCTGTGAGCTGTGATTGTTACAGCACTCTACTGAGGGTGACAAAAAAAAAAAAAAAAGAAAAAAGAAAAAGGACAATAACACTTTTCTGGGGTTGAGGAGGATGAAGGCCAATGTTAATAAACTGCTCACATTTGTGCCCTTGCTGGTCAAAGCTTTCATTGTTATCAGGGATAATTCAAACTCAAAGAAGCCTGAGAGCCCCTGGGGGAAGGGCAAGGGCACCCAAATTGGAGGGCTTCCTTAGGGAGAAAATGTTTGAGCTGCTTCTGCCAAAATAGACATCATTTAGGCAAGTGGAAAAATGTGCATGAATGTGTGGGGTGGGCAGGCATTCTTAAAGGAGAGATCCACAAAATCAGAAGAGTGGAGGGGGAAAGTGGAAATGTTTGGATGTGGTTTGAAACCGGTAACTGGGGAGAGACATGGCACATACAGGGTGTGGGACTTGGAGCCCTAGATGTGGTTAGAGCTCCGTCTTAGTGAACTGAGTGAATTGAGGTCCGGGTGGGCCCAGGAGTCTGTACTGCACCAGCAATTCAGATACACACTCGGGTTTGAGACTTGCTGTTTTCCTATGAGTAAGGAAGTGTGTCCCAGGTGAATGGATTGGGGGTTCAGTAGAGCAGGACACCCTTACCAGAAAGCCTAGCAGCTAATTTTGGGGGCCATTGCTCTGGGAGAGGGCATGGAGGTGGTACTGCCTTTGACTCGGACACCTCCCTCTCTTTACTCTGCTTTGACCTGGTGTCCTGCCGGCACAGGGACTGCCATGGGCCAGGTGCCTGGGGCATCGCATGTAAAATGAAAAGATGAATTGCTTGTGCCCTCCAGGAGGTCTGGAAGCTGGTCTGGGGATTGGAAAGCCAGGGCTACAGTAGCCATTTCCAGTTAAATACTTTAAATTCATTAGTCTCAATCTCCCACTAGTCCAGGTAGATTGCGGGCATTATGTAATATCATGCCCTTTGGGGGCCACATTGAGCCTCTGAGAGGTTGAGTAACATGGGCATGGCCACACAGCTGGGAAGTAGTGGAGCTGAATTCTAGAGCCCACACACGGTGTTTCTCTGTCTTTCCCTCCTCTGCTCCTCCTCCTCTCTCTTAACTTACAGGGACCCCAAATCAAAGGGTGCAAAAGAATACATACAGTGAATTTTCCTTTCTACTCCCGTTCCCCGAAAAGAAACTAAGGGAATTTCTTTTCTTTTCTTTTCTTTCTTGAGACCGAATCTCACTTTGTCACCCTCTGTAGTGTGCTGTGGCGTCACAGCTCACAGCAACCTCAAACTCCTGGGCTCAAGCGATTCTCTTGCCTCAGCCTCCCAAGTAGCTGGGATACAGGTGCCTGCCACAATGCCTGGTTATTTTTTGTTGCAGTTGTCATTGTTGTTTAGCAGACTTGGGCCGAGTTCAAACCTGCCAGGCTCAGTGTATAGGGCTGGTGCCGTAACCTTGTCCTACGGGCGCCGAGCCCGGATACTACTTTCTTATAACTAGTTTTAGAATATTCTTTTTTTCTTTTCTTTTTCTTTTCTTTCTTTTTTTTTTTTTTTTTTTTTGAGACAGAGTCTCACTATGTTACCCTTGGTAGAGTGCTGTGGTGTCACAGCTCACAACGACCTCAAACTCTGGGTTTACGCAATTCTCTCAGCCTCTCAAGTAGCTGGGACTGCAGGTACCTGCCACAACGCCTGGCTATTTTTTTGTTGGAGTTGTTTCGCTGGCCTGGGCCAGGTTCCAACCCACCACCTTTGGTGTATGTGGCTGGCACCATAACCACTGTGCCACAGGCACCGAGCCATAGTTTTAGAATATCCTAAAGCTGTGTACTTACATATATTCCATAGATATTCTTCTTCACTATTTTGGACCAAAAAATGGTGGCATCCTATATCTACTGTTCTGCACCTAGCTTTTCCTTTCCGTCGTTTAGTACATCTTGGAAGTCTTTCCATGTCAGTTCACAAAAAGCTTTTCCTTATTCTGCTTTATCCCTGCATATTCAACTCATCCCCTATTTGGTGGATGTTTCAGGGGTTTCCAACCTTACAAACCACTCTCTGTGAACAGCCTCGACCTCAGGTCCCTGTGCAGGAGCAGATACATCTCTTAGAATACCCTGGAAGGGCGACTGCTCATTATATGCTCCTCAAATCTGCTCATGGCCTTAACCATAAAAACCCTTCTTTTTCCTATGCTCTGACTCCTCGAGCATGTTCCTCTAACAGCACTTTCTCCCACAGACTCTGCCTATCTGTGTCCCAGTCCTGCCTTCTGGGTACTGCTCCAGGGGACAGCAGGTGGCATTTCCCCTGTGCCCAGCACAGAGGGTAGGCACTCACCTAGGTGAGGTGCATACACTTTTCAGGAGAGCTGCTACTTACCTTCAGGGAACGTTTCCTCATTTGCCCCTCAAAACAGCCTTCCAGGAGCCCGGCAGGATGATCATCCCCACTGTACAGGTGGGCAAGCTGAGGCTCAGGGACTTCCTGATTTTCCCTTCGCCATACTTGCCCTTAATCTCACAGGCTGAGGGGGGAACCCAGGGCTCCTGACTCCCAGCACTGTCTCACCACCTGCCCCAGACACACTGCCTCCCTGTGGTTGTGGAAAGACAGTTAGCCAAGGAAGGACCTGCCCTTCAACTTTGTTACTCTACACACACAGAAATACTAATGGCACAAGGCCATGGAAGCCTGTTTTTGTTAGTTTGCCAACGAATGTTTGAAAGATTGGAATATCTACCCAACATTTTCTGAGTCCTAAGAACTACTGCAGGCAACCCCCTGTGCATGTAAGAGCTCACCGACTTGCCAGCAACAGAGGGGTGGGTACTATTGTTATTCTGTGACACAGATGAGGTTAAATGAGCAGCAGGGGACAGAGCTGGGACTTACTCCTCTGCTGCATTGTCTCTCAATCTATGGCATTCAGTGTAAGATGCTGATAAGTTATTATCATCAGCATAATTTCAAGCCTCGGTTGAAGTGCTAGCTATCTACTGGGCATTATTTCAGAGATGACAGGGAAGTCCTTCACTTGTAAAAAGCTAGATACTCTCCCACAGCCAAGGATAACTCTCGATTGCACAATTGGAGCTCTCTCCAGCTTTGATCCCCATTGAAACAGGATCCTCCCAGGTGCTGCTCAATCTTTAAATGCTCAGGCCTGCTGTTCATGACACAACCAGCTCTCTCCCTCTCTAAATGTGAAATTAAATTGTACTCTCAAATGCGTCTTTGCAAATTCTACCTCAGCACCACAGACCCAGGGCCAGCCTTGCCACACTCACTGCTGACACTGCTCTCTGTGTTCCCTGAGGATTTTAGCTGCCACTTCAGTGTCCTCTGTCCAACACCGCCTGCCTCAACATGATGTACGGTGGCTTCACCCTCCACTTACCCAACTGGCTGATGGTGCCCAGGCCCCTCCCTGGTGTGGCTGCTCAGTGTCACCATCAAGGCTGATGTTCTTGTCATGCTCTTCCAAAGGTGGTGAGTTATCTCAACTGATTGCTCACAGGTAACATCAAACTCCATTTCTCCCTTCTCACCACTGCACTTGACTCAAAAAGAAGAAAAGCAAAACAAACAAACTCTCTTTCCAGCTCATTCCTTCAATCCCCCACCCCCTCGGTGATCCACAGTACACTGACCTCACCACCGGTCACAGCCCCTGTCAACCCTCACACCCCTTTCTACACCCTCCCCCAACCCGTGAGCTTGCTGGCTTGTATTCGCTTGACCAAACCCCAACCCAGTTAAATCCAGCTCTCTGCCAGCTCCCCTGCTCTCCGTCTGCTTTGCTTGCTTCTTTTCTTTTCTTTCTTTCTTATTTATTCATTTTTTTTTTTTTTAGACAGTGCCTCCCTCTGTCACCCCATCTACAGTGCAGTGATATCATCACAGCTCACTGCAATCTCAAATTCCTGGGCTGAGCCATCCTCCTGCCTCAGCCTCCCAAATAGCTGAGACTTCAGGTGCATGCCACCATGCCTGACTGACTTTTTCTATTTTTAGTAGAGATGGAGTTTTGTTCTTACTCAGGCGACCTCAAGCGATCCTCTTGCCTCTGCCTCCCAGTGCTTGCTTATTTTCTTACTTCTCTGCCTACACGAGAAGCCAGCCTCTCAAGGACAGGAACTGTGTCCTTCTCCACGGCTCTGTCATGGCACCCACAAGAGTGCCTAGTGTGCAGTGGGTGCACATTTGTTGAACGTGTATATTTGATGAGTGAATTTCCTTCTGGATGTGGAGAAGGATCTGAGAGCAAATCTATGTTAGTATCTGGGGGAAAGTAGAGGGTAGAAGGCTCATTGTGTCCAAAAGGCTGGAGGAGGGCCCGGGAGGCAGGAGGAACACAGGCCCAGGGCTCCTCCCGTGTGCCCTGAAGAACACCACCATCCCTTCCTCATTAGCTCCTCTTGGTCTGGGAGAAGATCTTGGATGGGTCCTCACTCCCGAACCCTAACGACAGGATTCTGAACCTTCACTCAGATGTTGCTTTCTGCAGCCTTGGTTACTCAAGGTTTCTGAGCAGATGTTTGGATGGCTGTGATTACCCCGGGTGTCTAAAGCCAGGAGTGACCTAACTGATCACCTCTTTCAATGTTGGGTTTTACAAGCAGCTAATTGAGGCCCACATAGAAGTGGAGGTAGATGCGGATGGAAGCCGCCCTCCTGCCTACAGTCCTGGGAGCATCTGCTTGCACCTCACCCCGTGGGCACATGCAATCTTCTGCACAATTGTCCTCACCCTTAAGAGAAGCAGAGGAAATGGTTAGCCCTACCCCCGCACTGAGCACTCAGCTGAGAAATGCTGAGGAAGGGGTGGAGGCTCCCACAAGGCTCCAGCCGTAGGACTGGTTCCCCTGGTGTGCAGCTCAGCTCTCCGGCCATGCAGCACCTGGCCTCATCCTCCAGCTGCCCCAGGAGGGAGGTGCTATTGTTATGTCCCCCATCATGCTGAGATCCTAGGAGGTTACAGACCCATTTGAGCTCCTGATTATAATCTTTACTCTCCAGGTGTCTTAAATGCTACACTCAACGGGTTTTCCATTTAAGCAAAATTTTTCCCCCAAAGGTTTGAGTCCTGTCAAGAACTGGATATGCTGACACAGTACGAGGCATGGGCGAGGTGGGCACTGCTGTGGCCTTTGGTGCTGGCTCCCATCAGCCCTAGGGAAGGGCGGAGGAGGAGTAGGGACAAGGGGACAGGAAATAACACTTTGAGTCTGTTTGGTGCTGGCGCTTTTGCCTGTCACTCCTGCATAGTTTTCACAGAGTCCCACGGCCAGGACGTGGAAAAAGTAGGATTGGAATCCACACATCCTCCACTCCATCAAGAGGCTTGAGTTATGTGGGACGTGATTAAACACTACAGATAAGGCATTTCTGGGGCTTGAAGTGAGTGTATGCCTCACCTCCCAGCTGAGGCTCTGACCATTATATTCTTTCTCTTATTACCTGAGAACTGAAAAACATTATACAGAGTAGAGTTTCTACTGAGATGGGTGAAAGAGTTTGAAGCAACTTATCACCAAATTTGACTCCAAAAAAGGAAACAACCCGTTCTAATTCACCAAACCTTATGTCAAATGCAATTTTTTTTTTTTTTTACCTAACTGTTCATAAGACCCCAAGTTTGACATTTTGTCTTTTTAAAGATCAGTGAACTAAATAAGGTTTCTAAACAGAGGCAGGCCAATGTGACAGAAGGAACCAAGGGTCAGCACTGCTGGGTTCTGGGCCTGGCTCTGACTTGGGCTTGTGGTGTGACATTGAGCAGCTCACATTCCATCTCTGGTTCCCTGATTCAGCACCATGGAAATAAAGGGCCTGCGTCTCATGAGCTCTCTCATCCCCTTTAGACCCAATGTTCTAGGATAGGAAGGATAGGAACAGGGCTTTGGACTCAGACTATAGGAGTTCAAATCCCAGTTCCATCACCAGTAACTGATAAATGAACAAGCTGGACAGTTGCTTAACTACTCTGGGATTCAATTTCTTCAGATGTGAAATGGAGACTGATGATAACCTCTGTCACAGGGTTGCAAAGATAGGATGAAAAGATGCATATAACTTGCTTGGCACAGAGCCCAGTGTGAATAGAAGATGTGCTCAGCAGTGGGCATGGCCATGAGGAGAGTTCCTTATCTACTATTAAAAAGAAAGGAAGAACTAGATCATAAAAATCCAAGCCCCCACCAATAAGTATTTATTGAGAACATATTCCTCATCTGTAGTGAACACTTTTGGTTGGCTACATAAATCATTCCCAGCCCCATCTCCAACCACAGGAATTGCAGATCCAGATATTTTCTCTCCCAGCCTTTCTCTGCTGTGTGATCCACGTTTTGGTGGCAAGATGCAAGATACTGGGTGGCTTCTGGGAAGCCTTTTATTCCCTGGCAGAAACTGCCCCTTCACCTTCTCTCCTTCCTTCCAGCAGAGCCTGCATCCCACGACAGGGATTAAAAATGCAAAATGAGGGCTTTCCCGGCCTCCCCTGCAGCTGCGGCGTGGACATGTGACCCCATCTCAGCCAGCAGATCCTGCAGGAAAGCCTTCGGGAGGGCTTTCTGGAAGGGACTTTCTCCTACATAAACAGAGTTGCTTTCCTTACCGTGTAAGCCACTCCACATTGAGTTTCTGTAACTTGCAACTCCAGCAAAGCAGTGGTCCCTGTGAGGGGACACACCTTAAATGAAGGGACAGAGCAGCAGGGATCCAACTGAGAAGCTGGGAAGCCAAATCTATGGGCCACTCACTGTGCTTGGATGGGTTCAGGGGTTGTGCTGTGTGCACTGAGGAATAAAACAAACAAAAAGAAATGCGGGCTGGTGGCTCTGCCTGTAATCCTAACACTCTGGGAGGCCAAGACTGGCAGAATAGCTTGAACTCAGGAGTTGGAGACCAGCCTGAGCAAGAGCAAGACCCTGTCTTTACTAAAAATGGAAAAGCTAGCCCAGTGAGTGTAGTCCCAGCTACTCGGGAGGCCGAGGCAAGAAGATCTCTTTTACCATATTTTATTTCTTTAGAGTAAAGAATTGAGGAATTTGAGGTTGCTGTGAGCTACGATAGCACAGCACTCAATGCAGGGCAACAGAGTGAAACTGTCTCAAAAAGAAAAAAAAAAAGAGGAAAAATAAAAACTGTTGCTAATGTCAGGGAGCCCAGAGGAAGAGATGGGTACTTAATGAAAATACCAACTCCACCACCTAAGGACCAAAGTGTGCTGCAGGATCTGTGAGAAGGGAAAGGAGAGCTGAGGAGTTAGGGAAGGCTACGTGGAGAAGGCAGGACTTGGAGAATGGTTGGAGCTTGGGTTTGGATGGATAGAAGAGATAATAGTGTAGGCAGCCCCTTCGTATTATAATATGTTTTACACTAAACTTTATACTTTGCTTTCCTATTTTATTTTATTTATTTTATTTTATTTTTGAGACAGAGTCTCACTCTGTTGCTCAGGCTAGAATGCATTGGCCTAGCTCACAGAAACCTCAAACTCTTGGGCTCAAGTGATCCTCCTGCCTCAGCCTCTCTAGTAGCTGGGACTACAGGTGCCTGCCATGACGCCCAGCCAATTTTTCTAGTTTTAGTATAGACAAGGTCTCACTTGCTCAGGCTGTTCTCACACTACTGAATTCAAGTGATTCTTCCTGCCTTGGCCTCCCAGAGTGTTAAGATTATGGGTGTGGTCTCTTCCCCTAAGTGGCCTGAGGTGATCTGTGAAAATGGTTCGCTATTCACTTGACCCAGAAAACCCCACAAAGTCATGCAAGTCAAGAGGCTCAAATCTTCGTGTTCACTTTAAGGACACATGTGAAACTGCCCAGGCCATCAAGGGTATGCATATACAAAAAGCCACCAAGTATCTGAAGGATGCCACCTTAAAGAAACAATGTGTACCATTCCGATGTTACAATGGTGGAGTTGGTAGGTGTGCCCAGGCCAAACAGTGGGGCTGGACACAGGGTCGGTGGCCCAAAAAGAGTGCTGAATTTTTGCTGTATATGCTTAAAAATGCAGAGAGTAATGCTGAACTTAAGGGTTTAGATGTAGATTCTCTGGTCATTGAGCATATCCAAGTGAACAAAGCACCCAAGATGCGTCGCCGAACTTACAGAGCTCATGGTTGCATTAAC